>DWNH01001002.1:0-12432 GCA_018249895.1 Tiana niger
TTACAAATTTTGGAATATTATAAATATTAAGGAAATTTGAATCATGAATAAGTTCCAATAATAGTCAAAATTATCACACACACACTATATTTACCAAAGGCGTAGCATGACGGGTGGGGAGGCTTTACTACCAGCTCGTTACAAATACACAGGAACGCCCATAAATTTTCACTGAAGAGTCTAAGATCTCATATTAAAAATATGCTTATCCCCATACAAAAAAGTCATGCTACACCATCATAATAATTAAATAATGATAAAATAATATTTAATTGTTTGCTATAACCTACTCATTTAAGTTACACACACGAACATTATTAAGATACTCCCATTTATAATTTATTCTGAAAGATTCAGTCTTAGTTTAAAGATAGCTGAAAAAATAAATCTTAATGAAAACATTCGTTGGACCGTTAACATTAATAATATACTTTACTAACAGGAAATAATTAGAAATATATTAATAACATCTAATATTCACGATTTCTTTTTATATAAAATTCGTGTTGACATACATCATAAACAGTCCAAAGACTTTGGCCCGACTAGAGTTTTCATTCGCTAAGAATACTTGGCCTGAATATCAGTTATATAACTCGATACATGTCTTTCAAATGGCTATGTTTTTGTAACATAATACAATATGTTTAGTATCCTCTATAATTATAAAAGAATTACCATGAGCGACGTTCTTAGGATTATCGCGCCAGCAGCTGACGACAAATGTGGTATTGTTTGCAGGTTAACAAAGTTCCAATTTCGTACATACAGGCATACATCCAGGCAGGAAAGCTGAAAGTCCAGCGACTACTGGTCGCTGGTGCCGGGCTTTGGTGCGGGAGTTAGTAACACGCTGATATCCCATACCTGTGAAGAACATCAGTTATAACTGTCACTTAAAAGTAGAACAACCCTTGAAATGTTTTCTTCTATATAATTTTTTTTTTATTATTGAATAAAAATTGCAAAAGACCACCTAGTGTTAAATGGTCACTGCAACCCATGGACTTCCAAATGCAACTTCAGGCAATAGGACTACTACTTGAGATCGCAACCATATGCGTTCCCACTTCCGAAGGCTAAGATGATCGCCTCGCGTTTAGTGAACTCCGGCTACCACACTCTTCCAATAAATTGCTTTACGGTAAATTTGGGTGTGGCGGTGGCCTAACAAATACAAAATTTATATGTGTTTTTGTTTATACGCATGTCTTGTATTTTAGATTTATTAACATACACACATGATTTACATAAAATAAAAATACAAAATTTTTTAAAACTAAATGTTGCTATAATTATAGGCTACCACATGATACATTGTGGATGAAGAGTAATAAAAACAATGTACCACTATATAAAAAGCAAACACTTTGTTTTAAAGAAGTAGCAAACAAATACGCAGGCCACCTGATGTGAAATGGTCCCACTGCATCCTAGAGACACCTTGACCCAACTTCACATACTGAAGTCCTGCTTAGGTTATACAGATTCGTTGCCGCATCTGATCATGGTCTCATATAATAAATTACCAATCAAATAATAATAATACCTTAATAACTCGATCCTTGCCCGCAGTGCACATACGACCCGTTGCCTCGTCCACGAACAGCGACGCCACCGCATGCTTCATGTCGTGGAATGACGCTAGCGACTCACGCCTACAAAATAATTATAAAGGGAACTAATTAGAATGATAGATAATTGCATTATACACATACACGCACGTGGTGGTGTGTTTATGTGTATGTGTGGGGGAGTGAGGGTGAGTGGGTGGGTGCGTGTGGGTGAATATGAATGTGTGTGTGTGTGTGTACGTACGGTTCGTGGCGCAGCGTGTCGTAACACGCGGTGCAGACGCGCTGCGGGAACTCGAAGCCCATAACGGGCAGCGGCAGCCGGTGCGGGGAGCACGTGCCGCACACCGCCGCACCGCACCAGCGGCAGTGGTGCTGCCGCAGACCTGCCGACAAACCATTCATTATTAAAAAAGAATTCTTAATTAAATAACTTATTCTTAATACAAAAATAACAATAATTTGTATGAACATTATTTATAAAATTAATTATTCAACACAACCTAAAATATAAAATTAATTGTTCATTTTGGGCTAGTCTATCATATGTCAGCATTAAAACCTCGGAAGAGCAAGGCTTTCCGCCACAAGTGTATATACTACTTAAACGGTTGGCTCCAATGCCTGTATTATGAAATGTAAATGTGTCGACGAAATAAATATTTTGATTTGATTTGACATTTCACACTTTCGAATGGTGGACCGCCATTATAACCACTAGACCACAAGGCCAGGCAAGTAATAAAATAACATAATGTAATTTATTAGTTTGTTTATGTTTGACTGGGGTTATGGTCTAGTGATTAGCGAACCTAGTCAGGTTCAGCAGTCGCTAAACGGGAGGTCGTGGGTTCGATCCCCACCCAGAACAAATATTTGTGTGATGAGCGCGAATATTTGTTCTGTGTCTGGGTGTATTGTTATCTATATAAGTATGTATTTACGAAAAAAAAAAATTATCTATGTTTATCAGTTGTCTGGTTACCATAGCATAGACCTAGTTGCCTAATTTGGGATCAGATGACCGTGTGTGAGTTGTCCCAAGATATTTATTTATTTATTAGTCCACTCACCGAGCTGCTTCTTTTCCATCATGGCGCGCACGTTCCATATGAAGGGCGCGCGACATAGCTGGCACAGGTCGGCCTCGCGCCACGCGGGCGTCTCGCGGCGGCGCACGCCCATCTCCCACACGCCGAGCGCGCCGTCCTCGCCGCACGACACCAGCCGCGCGCACCCGCCCAGGTACCACAGCCCCGTCACCTTGTTGCTGTACACACCAAGTAACACACACTTATATTCGTATTTTATACAATAGGAACTATAATATCCGGCCATAAGTTATCCGGATTCGCGATTATCCGGAATACCAACCACGACCAATTTTACCACTTAACACCAGGTGGCCTGCACGCTCGTTTGCTACTTTTATTCAATAAAAATATAGTGCGAGTAACTTTGTGCGAGTCAGGGGTATCCACGGCAGAGGGAATTCTTACCTTAGTGTAGAGAAACCTATAAAAGTGATTCAAATATCTTAATTAAGTTTTTAATCGATTTTGTATAATCTTGTAGGTAACGTTATTTAAATGCTCAATATATTATTACGCTTTTCAACTGTCTCTTCTTAATCCAATAATGAAATTTGCATGGTTTGCGAATTTGTAGACATGAGAATCATCAGGTTCAAACAAATATAAATGCTTAGTCACAATGTTTTTAATAATACCTCACAAGTAGATCAGAGATTATTTAATAACATCTGATGTAGACAGATCCTCAGATTTAGTTTATTATTAAAGAACATTTTAATCTTGGTAATATTTAGCAAGTAAGCAAATTAAAAACTATTTTTCAGCCCTATTTATGTTATAAAAGAGTCCGCTGATGTTTGTAGAAATATAATAGTCACGAATCGACTTACATATCCATTTAGCCTTCTGACATATTTTTTATTTTAACATACATTACCTAGCTAATTTTAGTGACTATTATTATCAAAATTTATTCCTTTTACTGTTTCTTACCGAGAGATTTAATAAGAATTTATACCATAGAACGAGAAATATGCCTAATCTTAAAATATGTACCTATATGTGAAAATATTACAGGATTAGTTGTCATTTATGCTGATTATCGCGTTAAACACTGATAAATGTAATTACGAATATACCTGATGTTATACATACATACATACATACGTGTCCTAACGTCTTTTCCGCAGGTTTTCTAATAACTATAGGTATTTCAATGAATTTTTTTTAACTCACACCCGGTCATCTGATCCCAAACTATTCAGAGCCTGTGCTATGGTAACCAGACAACTAATAAACATACATAAATATTCTTAAATAGATACTTAAATAGATTTTTTTACAGCCAGACACAAAACAAATACTCATGCTGATCACACAAACATTTGTTCTGGGTAGGGATCGAACCCACGACCTCCCGTTTAGCAGTCAGGTTCGCTAACCACTAAACCACATGGCCAGTCAAATCTTTATTTAAGAAATAGCACGATTCAGTATCGCATTATATCCAAGTAAATTGTTCTAATAAAAAATAAAGTCAGAAGCTTGTGATACTAATAAAAACAATTACTCAGTTGATTTTGTTTTTTTGCAGCCCGCCTTTAGCTCATAATCTGCCCGAGTGGCTTCTTGTCGCATTAAATCTGTGCTTCTCTGCTCTAAATGAATAATTTCGTCCTTTTTTGAAGTCGATTCAAAATAAGTATCCAGGGCCATCGTACCTATTCAGTATTTATCAATGAAGACTGAGCAATAGTTCTCCACAAACCGTATTCCATCTTAAGGGTAAGAAAAGTGCAATTTACTAAACAATAAAACTGTACAGTTCACAACATTTAAAAGTAATACTGTTTCTCGCTGGATGCCTGGGAAACTTTGTTGTTATAATTTATTTGATAAGGTAAAGGGAAACCAATTAGCGATACATCCAATGATTTTAACTAGAGATTTATTATTATTGGTAATTATTACTTCTTGAGAATGTTATAACAATGGGGAATTAGATTTTCTCAAGGTGTTTTCCTTTATCGAAAAGTTAGTATTAATAAACATATAATATTGGATCATTCAATGTGCGTGCTATAACAGGAGGCTGGAATACAATCACTATGCCATGATAATAAAAATTATTTAATTCTATAAAAATGTGTGGCATGAAGTTCACCAGGTCATCTAGTAAGCGTATAAAAGTCAGAATCCTGTACGTCACTGTGTATCCTTAACTTGTTATTTTACCCTGGTGTAATATTTAAGTTCGTCATTTCTGTATACAAATTACTCATGGGGTTTAAGTAGCCACATCCGTAATTAAGGAAGAAAATTAACCTGAATGATGACCGCTTTATAAAGTCAACCATACAGTTCTGCATTATAGTAACGATTGCATTACGTCGCAGCTTATAAAAATTTAATAAAGTACACAAAGCAAAGTTGCTATGAAAATGTAAACAAGCGAAATGTTTGTGATTGCAACAGGTTGGTGCGCTGAAATAGAGGTCACTCTAAAATAGAGAGAGATATTTCTCTAAAAGTCAAGTTTGGTTGCAGCTTTCAGGTCACTTGGGAATGTGTGGCCAATGTCCCTCTACATTGGTCTTTGCGTATGGGTTGATGTTGGCACAGACAGTGTTGGGCCAACATCAACGTGTGTATGTGTGTGTGTGCGTGCATGCCCGCGCACGTGCGTGCATGTTTGAGTGTGTGTGTGTGTGTCTATTGGCGTGTGCATTTGTTTGCACACCCACATACCTATATACACAGTATGTGTATATGTATGTATGTACATATGTGTGTGTGTGTGTGTGTATGTAAATGTGTGTATGTATGGGGCTGTGCGCGTGTGTATGTGTATTAAACGTGTGTAAGTGTATGTGTGTGTATGTACATATGTATGTGTATCTGTATACATGTGTATGTGTTCATGTGTATGTGCGCCTATATGTGTATAAGTGTGAGTGTGTGTGTGTGTGTGTGTGTGTGTGTGTGTGTGTGTGTGTGTGTTTATAAGTTTATGTGTGTGCGTGTGTATTATAATGAAAAGATTAAAATTAGATAGATAGCTCTCTATTCAAAAAGAGCTTTTTTTTTAAATCTATTAATTCAAAAGTTAAAAGCCATAACACCATTATGACCAATATTTTAAAAGCCATTAATAAGATTATACAATATGTACCTACTTATAAGCCATATAATACATATTAACAAACAGAGCATAGTAAAAAGCAATAGTATCTGTTGCTTATAATTAGAAAACAAAGTCCGTCGATCTTACAAGCCAGTAAAATAAACAATTTTAGTAGCTATAAGCAAAATCATACGAATCTAATAAAACCAAACACATTTTAAAGCTACGTACAAAAATAATATGAATAAAAACAAATAAGGGCATACAAGCTAAATACGACACTAAACAATACTGATAAATAATATAATTAGCTAATTATTGCCAAACAAATAGCAAAACAATTGAAAGTACTGGCAAATCAACATTATTTTTACGGTACTTACCTAACAAACAACTCGTTCTCATGAAACTGGTCGTCAGAGTCGTCATCGTCGCAGTACCACCACTTCGGCATGATTTCTTTTCCGACACGGTAAGTGAGACAGAATTAAGTTTGTATATCGGGAAATTGGCGCGCTCCACACGGCTTCTGATCGTATGAATGGGCGAGCGTCGGAAGCAACACTGTTGTGTCCGTCCCGCCTCGACTTCGGGCGGCGCGCGCCCTGGTACCGCCCTATTTTCCCATTTTGAAAATAAGTCCTCTTCCTTCCTCTGTTCTCCGAAAACTTTTATCACGTAACAAAATCTATTTAAACATCATAAAGAACTCGTAACTTTTGCGTTTAACGTTGCACATAAGTATTTTGTTTTCCTAAAGAAATATTGAAATTTATATTTCACGGGAACATAAGAAAATAATTGTGAAAATCGAACCATAGAGAATCGCTATTAGATCCGTTGGCAAGATTTACATATTGAGTCGGACGTATAATACCTAATCGATAGTTTTTTAAAACATGTACCATTATAGAGTTCAGTGAACACGCGCGGCCATTCTGCGTTTCTTCGTTTTATTAGCTTTTTATTTTTATTATCGTCGTATCATCATATTTGTTTTATTTATGTAACTTAGTGCAACCGGAATTCCATCAATAGTTGATCTGATGGCTCTGGATTAGGCTCTATCGTTTAGTTAATGTGTGTTTTGGAAAATAATTACCACTTTTTCTAAGGTGAAGGAAAACGTCACGAGGAAACCTACGTCTGGACTTTGCTATAAGACCCTTCTTATATCAGATAGGAGAAAACTATGTACGTGGCCACGCCCCATGTCTGAAGCTATCAAATTTATTTGCAATAATCGTACAATAGGACGCTGATTGGTACGCATCTCCTAGCAACTAATAAAACTAAACATCAAAATTTCTATTTTATACGACAGAGTAAATATTCTTTACTAATTCATATTATTCTTCTTAAATAATTTGAGGTACCGAAACTGACACAGATTTGTATCTTTGAAAGCTTTCGGAAGTGTAAATTTTCAATTCAATTTAAAGAAATATTTGACAGACTTGGGTATGCTAGTTGTCCCAATATGTTTATTTATATAGATTTGTAATTGCTTTACTAATTAGATAGGGATTTGACAGTTGGCCAAATGGTTCAAATATTTTTCGAAAAACCAAACAGGACTATCTTATAATCCACCCAATAATATATCCCAAGGGTCCACCAAAAAATCATTAAACCCGGTCAAAAATTTAGGAGAATAATTACAAAAAAAATTGTAATATGTATGTTACGAGAAACCCCTCGCAAGAAGCCTGGAAACTTCTTGAATAATTCAGTTCTACGATCAACGTCGATAACATAACCTATATGTAGGTATAAGTATATACCAGCTGTTATAGGTCTATTGTGTATAATACATGATTTATTAAAAATTTCCCGATTGATTATCTCCTGCGTTTAGAGTAATTGTATTTGTATCCTGTATCTGTTGAATTTAGTTGTTTGTTGTTTGTCCTATACCTATAAATTTATAATGTTCTATAAAGAGGTTGTTGCTAGACAAAACCATAAAGGGCTAAGTGTATCTCTTTGAAAAATTCCGCGCTTAATTTTTATATACTTTATTACTGTAGTTCCGCTTGGTGTGACGACCCGTGTGGTGTAGTGGTTACCATGCCGGTCCATCATTCGAAGGGTCCTGGGTTCGATTTCCGGCGGGGCAGAGGTAAAATGATGAATTTAGATTTCTGTTCTCGGTCTGGGTGTTTGTGTAATTGTCTGTGTGTGTGTCCATGGTCTTCGTGTGGGGCTATGAGTGTGAAGCGTTATTTATCATGAAAAAAAATTTGCATCACAAAACGCACCAGATGTTTTACGATCAGAGATATGCCACCTGTCGATTTAAATAGCTATTTAAGACACCGGTAGCATATTTAAAAAGAGTATTTACTCATTGTAAACAGCACAGGTGTGCGGTAACTTTTTTTGGGGTGCGTATAGTAAGTATACGCCAAGGCTGTATAATTGTTGTAGTACATTAGTACGTGGATACAACACATGAGTGTGAAGCGTTATTTATTTATTTATTTATGTGAAATTATCATCAAACGCCATTGGTGTTTTAGTCAGACCCAAAGAAATATACTCGCCACGAAATCCAGGTACATAAATATGCGGGTATTTACATGGGCTACCTAACGGGTATATTATATTGTAAATATGTGGTAAATAAGCGGACGAAGTAATCGCGAAAATACGATATTCTGCTTGAATCGGAGCTGAAACCTTTATTTATTACGAATTTTTTACTGAATCTAGAAAATAAATTCTATGAATATAAATTTTATCCGAAAATAAACTAATACTTTTAAAAATATGTTACACCCATATGCTTTCCAAATGTTCGTGTAAAATGGACAACATTGTATTTTCGCTGCAAACGACAAACTAAATTAGCACAGCGGCAGTCGCTAACAGCAATATCCTGTGTCTAAACTAATTTCAATATTGGCTGCGAAGCCTGCGTTCCTGATAAATTCTTTGATTTTACGGTCACGGCGGTGTATTTTTATGGTTCAAAAGGCGGTATATACATGCATATGTATTTATTCTTTTTTTTCGGATAAATAACGTTAATTACCACATGTTTCAAGAGTAAAATCGACGAGGCAGTTTGTAACTTGGAAGCGAAAAAATAAAGAAAATGTTACAAAAATATAATAATAAGTCGACTTACGAGCGCGGGATCACATAACACTAGTGCAATACGTGCAAATGATTGTTGCATCTTCATGGTTTAAATATATTAAATAATGTTGAATAACTATAATATTTTTCTTTTATGTTTAAGAAGAAAGAAAATTGGAAAACACCGCAAAGGAATAGCCTAAAAAGAAAATGGTAATTTAGTGATAATAATTGCCACTTTAATGAATTACATATCAATTTACATTACTTTAATAAATGGCGTTCGTGGCGGACGTGTCTTTTGACATAACTGTTTTATACTAAAAAAATAGTTTTAGTTGGTACAAAGTTCAAAAAATAAAACGGTCGCCATCTTGTATTGGCGTGTCGTTTAGGTACTTCGCATACAAACAACTCTAGACGACTCTCCAATATGATGCGGTATCGATTTTAAGGAACAACCACATTTATGCCTCGTATACCTCATGACCTCAATTATGAGCAACTTAATTAATAGGGACATTAGTACGGAGGAAAAGACTTGGAAGTAAATTATGGCAAAATAACCCTATTTAAGGTATGTATGCGATTATTAAGAACTTATCCACTTACATACATACCTAACGGTGGATATTAGTTACATATCAATATAGTCATTTAACCGACGACATATTCGTTTTAATGTTACTAATATATACATTCACATGAAATTATAAGTAAATCACTGAATAAAAAATATTGATATTTTATTTTGCCAGTACAAAAATAAAATATAGGTATATATTATAGACAAATAAAATGTAAGAGCATCTATCTAGATAAAGATAGTGGCTAAGAAACCTATTTTTTGACCGTTACGGTTCAGTCGTAATAACACTAACTGTGCTAACTAGCGCTAATCTTACCCTGAAAATTGGATAGGGTGTTTAAAAATTATATGGTTTATCGTAATTTTCAGTTATATTTTTTTAAGGTACCGATTATAGCGGTTGGTATAATGCCGAGGTTAAAATCTTTTTCTTCCTTTTAAGTCTATTATATGAAGAAGATTCCGTCTATCAGTTTTTAGATATCCACTGCTGGGTATATGCGTCCCTTAGCTGGCATTGTACTGAAAAATGCCTGGTAGGCAACCACTACGTACGTGACCAAAATTAAGCTCGGCAAATAGGGCGGCAATTTCAGGAAAATAATGTCGTAGATTTTTCTACATAAGTATTTTGAAGTGAAGGCTCTTGATTACTATAATCATGTTAAGTTCATACAATTGAGAGGCCGTAACCTAGATTTCGCAATTAGATCTTGATTTCAGCACGTTACTAAGCGGAAGTTGAGTTAACTTCCTTACCGGTGTTAGGGATTTTAGTAAGAATAGTAATATTTTCAACAGATTTCAAAAAAGTTCATTTCAAAAAGAAGAAGTTATGTTCGATGTTATGTATTTAGATTTTCTTTTTATGTATGTTCACTGCTATCTTTGTTAATTGAAGACTAATTTTGATGATTCTTTTTTTATCTAAAAGAGTTTTCATCAGGGGTAGTTTCATATAAAAGTAACGATTTGACCGTGGGGTTCGCAGCTGGATAATCAAATAAATAGTAACAAAACAAGCTTTATTTCAAAAACTTGTAATAATTTTTGCTCCGTTGCAGAGAAATTGCTTTTACGACCTTGTCAGACCCTTACGATGTATCCTCCTGGAACTGACCTACTGAAATTATTTTTACTGAATTAAATTTTGATTTATCATATTTGTAAGACTTAGTCATTCGGCACTTATAGCATTATTGTAAAAACGTGACCTTCTTTCGGTGGACCGGGATACAAATCTCGGAACGTTGTCGGCATTTTTTTTCTTAGAAATATATATGTATTTATTTGCGGTAAAACAGCGAGGAAAACTATATTTCAAACTACCTGAGACAAGATTCGTACTCAGCCGTAAGACAGTAATGAATTAATATTTATATGGAATGTTGTAATTTAATGACAGAATTAATCTACCTATCGCGACAATTGATGCTTAAGATTGTGTATCGATTGCAATGTAGATCTCAAACAAGCAGTAAGACAACGCTTTCCGCATTTGATTTATTACTTTCATTGCTATATTTAAATGCTCTTTTACTTGGTCTAAAACCAAAAATTGAGAAATATTGTTTTCAGCGAAAATCATTAGTAACAGACTCCAAACATTTAGTGTGGAGTTTTAATTGTTGCTAAAATATTTTTTATATACATACATAATGACCACAGAATACTTTATATGTAAATAAGAGAATAAGATTTATTAGATACCCACTTCGATCGAGGACAGAGTTATATTTGACTACTATGTATTGAAGAATATTTTGGGATTTTGTATAACTCACACAAAGTTGTATAAAATTATTTATTATTCATACTGCTGATTCCAAAATGTTAGCTTCTCTACAAAATTATTTATTAATTATTAATTAATTTATATAAATATTAATTAATTATTCGGCAGTTGTTTACAAAATCAGTGCTACCGTTTGCCATCTCGTTTAAATTCGTTGATTACGGAAAGCGGGGACTGTTAAAAGTGCACTTTGAGGTTTAAGCACGCCCTGCGTTAAATAAACATGGAGCCTAGCTGCGGGGGTTAATTAAAATGTTTTACGTTTGAAGCACAATTGAATGACGAACTTTGTTTCGAGCGAGTTTAATTATGTGATAGACATATTGGATTTGCATCCGCTACGTAACAGGTGAACGTGTAACAGTTCACAGATGCAGAAAGTTTGTGGCAAAAGTCTCAAACGCATTAACATGCTTCGAAGGGCACATAAAGCCAAGAGAATATCTGACATGTTTGCAAACCCAAGTAATCCGTATTGAAATGAAATGAAATGAAATGATGTCTAATATATACTGGAAGAATGCGGTGCCAACACTTTGGACTTACAAAGTATCGTGGCCTGGAACTGTTTTATAAAAACGGAGTATTAAAAAAGAGTATATATAATAATACTAGATTTCGCACGCGGCTTCGCCCGCGCTCTTTTTGGTCTACCCATAGCTTTTAACAGAGTCAAAAGTATTCTATGTATAAATCTAGGCTATGAACTATCTGTCTACCAAATTTCATCCAAACCGGTTCAGCCGTTTTTGCGTGATTAAGTAACAAACATCCAAACATCCAAATAACTTACTTATTTTATTTTATTTATATTATTATCTTATATAAAAAAAAAAATTAATAAAAAGTATCCTATGTTACTTCTAATACCTCCATGAACATGTGTACAAAATTTCATGATGATCAATTGAGCAGTTTTCGCGTGAAACCGTACTAAACAAACTTACATTCGCATTTATAATATCAGTAGGGATTACAAAACTCGGCCCGCTTCAATGGGTCAAAGACAAAAAAATCCGTTGATCTGATCACTGCCAAACATCACAGGATCACCCGCTATTCTAAACTGAAAATTTGTCAATAAAAATCGGTCCAGCATTTTGGGAGTCCATAGGGAACATGTGTGTACACATTGGCCTACATTATATTATATAAATAGAAAATTTTGCTGAAAAATTGCACTCACTTACTGACAATTGTGCTTTTACCAGAACAAAATTATGCACTGTAAA
>DWNH01001003.1:0-12426 GCA_018249895.1 Tiana niger
CTGTGCTACGGTACCCAGACAATTGATAAACATACAAAAATATTTTTAAATACATAGAATATTCATGCTCATCACACAAACATTTGTTCTGGGTATTGATCGAATCCACGACCTCCAGTTTAGCAGTCAGGTTCGCTAACCACAAGACCACGAGGCCAGTCAATAAATGTTTAAACACTCTGTATAAGTAATTTAATTCTACCAGATATCAGCAACCTTTTCGCACATCGTGTGAAAGAGATAGGTAGTTATTACGTATAGAGAGCTGGCCTAGAATTTGGACGATTTCCGATTGCCACAACTGCCTTGACTTACCAATAATAGAAGTTACCGCTTTTTTGCTCTGTGGATTATTATTATTATTTTAAAGCGTTACAATTTTATAAGACTTTCTGCTCTAGTCAGACTAATGTTTCTACCTGTTACGTGTTTAGGCCCTACTTTTATTATTAATTATAACTTTATTGCTATAAGAAAACTCATCAACCATTGGAAATTGTAAAGGATTATTGACAAATAAAGCTAAAAATAAAAATGAATTAAGTAAGTTTAAGTAATTGCTGAGATGTAAAGCTTAACATATTTCATTAACCTTTAACTTTAAAATTCAATCAAAGTACCTACTTTGCATAAACCCCATAAATAAAACAGTACTAAATCTACTTTTTAGTAGCTTCAATGTTATACTTTTTTGTTATCTAAATGATAACTTTTACTGCTATAAAACATTAATAGATAAGTTTTAATTCGTCTATTGGTCCACCTGTCCCCAGCATCAAGTTGAGAGCGTGCGTTCGACGGCGCGTGCGCTGCGCCGGCCGCGAACCCGGATGCGGTGGTCTGACGTAACGCCCGCGCCCCTCGCCCACTCCCGCCCCCGCGCCGTCTGAACTCCCCCCCCCTTACCATACCCTCCTAGCATGCACCTCGTCTGGCTCACTGTCTGTGCCGATCGCTTTGATCTCAATGCCTTGTTTCGATCAACTTAGTTAATTAAACCCTTATACAGAACATTACACTTCTTGATCAAGTGAGTCGACCAAGAAATGGGTGTAGAACGAGCCTTATATTAAGCTAGTAAGCCCAGGGCTCGTGACGAGATCATGCAATAAATATACAGGCTAAGGTGCCTTTTTAGAATACAGTTAGGTACATTCTATATTATGGAATAACGTTTCATTATAGAAATTAATTCTATACCTGTTTAAACGAGGAACATTTCATTGCAAATTTTATTACCAGACCGAGAAGATATAAGCACACTTCTATACTATAATCAAGTCCAGTAATGGAAAGATATTTATGACGGCTATAACAAACATGGCACGAAATAATTATTATTTTAAATTAAAAATAACGCTACTTAGTCGTTACGGTCTGTAGATGGAACATTGAACGCTCGGCTTGCTTTAATATAATTCGTCAAATTATCTTACGTACCTACCTACATTACACATAATTATTTTCGAATAAACACACTTCAATGCATTTACGAACAAAAAACGAACTATGAATACCTACTAGATTTCAAACTAGAAACTAGCCACTTTCATTACGAATAAGTACGATTTATTTCTAAAATCCTGGAGCGGCAATTCTTGTCGAAGAAAATACATTGCTACGAGTAGATCAGGCACGATAAATCTACGTTTATTTTCATTATGGAATATTCTACCTGTATATCTTAGACAACCGGATACAATATCCAAAAATACTGATGAGAGGTGAATCACATGTATAGATATAGAAAGAGAGGTTATTTTAGTCATTATTTAAGTCTTTATTATGCTGAAGTAACTTTAAAACAATTACACATTATACGGCAAGCCGCGGTAAATTAACCTTGCATACGAAAACCAGTGAAATGGGCACATCACGCAACATGGTGATTCACGGATCTTAAATACACAAAGCGAATGAATCAAACTCTTGGCATTGCATCATTATCTTAGACTTGTGTTTATTAAACGCATGAATAAAGTTAAAGTTATTTTATACAACTTTTCAACCTCTGTTTTACCCCCTTAAGGATAGAATTTGTAAAGTCTTTGCTTAGTGCCCATTTATGTTATTTAAAGGACCTTTGCACCAAATTTCATGCCTCTAGAACTTGCGGTTTTGGCTGTACATAGATCAGTGTGTCAGTTTCTTCTTTTATATATATAAATTAAACACGTGTCGAGACAATACAAGAAATTGCATTGAAAGCCCGTTGATGTCTTTTTACAGCGTATTAGAGCCCTCAATCTCGGCCCGCGTCGCTTAGTTAGATATTTAATCGACAAAAAAGAGGGCTATCGCTCGTCGGAAATTTTTTTGATTGTTACTATGATAGTTCCTTGAACTAGTCGTCTTTAATGAAGGGCAAGACATGTAGGTACTTTTACCTTAAACGACATCTTACATAAGCTTAGATAAACTTAGAATCATTAAAAAATTGTTATAATCATGATTTGTTGAGATATGTACTTTTCAAATCATGATGATAAGTGACGGGGAGAATATTCGGTTCGAAAGTTACATTTCGACTCACTCGTATGTACAGTACGATCCAATTAAATGTCGGCTTGGCACACATTAGCTGTATTGGAGAGATGAAACTTGAGATAGGATGGTATTTCCGAGCAAGCTCGTTACTAGCGCGCTGCGAATCTGCTTACAATGAACGACGACGGCATTCCTCAAGGCCGGTCGTTCATTCCTATAGATATCCACTGAGCTGTCCGAGCTTATATTGTTGTGGGCTTTTATAGTCCAGGTAAAACAGTGCACCAACACGGATTGTAATTTTATGAACATGTAGTATATAGAACAACAAATACTTAAAATGAAAAAAAATATTTTGGCTTTCATTATCGTAGATCCCTGTGGTTTCAGTATATTATTTAAAAACAGAACCTGATGCGCAACCATTTCTTTTGAACTAAGGATCTATTGACAATTAATTTACAGACAGAACAAGAATTATCTAATTGAAAGAAAATTTAAAGGAGGACAGTGAAACTGTTGCTCGTATTTATTTATTATTTATATATTTTCCATTTGTATTTTCGAATTTTTAATAGCAAAAATACGAATTTCATTTAGATCTAATATACTTTCGATTTGAATCTAGATTGAAATTGAAGATTGTAAGAAATAGAAAAAACTAGCACTATGATTTGCATTTGCTATCAAAAGAGATCGTGTAAAAGCCAAGCGATCGTCGATATAGTAAGCGCATGTCCAATAAATTGAATGTTTAAAGGGCGCACAGCAACGTCTGCACAAGACCAATAGGACAGATCGTGCCGCCGCTCTCATACAGCGGTGTTAGATGAATTGTGGAGAACAGGGCTAGCGACTATGACATTAACTTACTCGTATTTTAACAAAGGTATTTATAAGTATTTTAACAAAGTATTTTATAGGTGGTAGGCTGCCCGGGGAAGTACCACCGCCACACCCAGTTCTGCCGTGAAGCAATTTATTGTGTTTCGGAAAAAGGGTGTGGATGTTGCATGCTTACAAAAGTCAAATATGTTTGAACGAATTATTTTTTAACATCCATTGTAACCATGTTTGAAGCAATAAATGATTATGACTTGTGACTTCACAATCATACTCGTAGCCCCACACTAGGATTTTAGGATCCTGTGTCGTGGGTACCATGAACACACACACAAAGACAAGTACACTAACACCCAGACCGAGAATAGAAATCTAAATTCATCATTTAAACTTCATCCCCGCGGGGAATCGAACCCAGGACCCTTCGAAAGGTGGACCAGCATTGTATCCACTACACCACACGGGTCGTCAAGCGGGTCGCCATTTTTTCTCCAACTTTGTTTTGGTTTTAAATAAATCTTATACTTATTGTGGTTTTCCTTACTAGAAATTTATACGTCTCAGATAATAGATAAGTGCAGACAGCCCTCAGTGATTCAGGCTTCGCTGGCAACAACGGTACTGGCCTCGGCGGCGGCTAAGGGCGGGCCCTGAATGCCGTCCGACTAGTTTCTCCTTTGTACGAGGAATGTCACCTACATGCGATATTATACATCGCAGTGCCTTCTCTAACCATCAGTCTCCATAAACCTGAAATAAGTTTTTGGGTTATAAGCTTTACAGATATACATACAAAAACTAATAAAAGTTCAAATCATGTAACATTAATCACGTTCATTGACTTGTGTACCTCTTTGACTGTGGTTGGTCGGGAGAAAAAGCAGACGGCAAAAACTCACGACATTCCTTTACAACTGAGTCTACAATTGCATTTTTGTCTGACTTATTTACTTTGTTTGATTTGATGTTCTCTTCTTTTAGAGCCCCATACAGAGTTAAATCGTATTTGTATATATTTTGAATATATTCTTTTTATTTTTCGTTTTATTTAATTATCATTATTAAGTCTTTAGATTACAGTTTTGAGACCAGTACCTTAAGACTTAAGAAAACAATCCAAATAAAAATCATTATAAGATTTTATTATAATATAGCTAACTATATATTGCTAATATTAATTAAAAGATATTAATTAAAATTAGCAAAATTACTGATAATGCCTGTACCCATCTGTGTAACGGAATCTTTGACCGTTGTTTTCCCTCACTTTCAGACGTCAGTTTAAATTGATGTTTAGGAAGACTTATGAAATGACAGGTGAAGAAGACTTATCAAAGACCGTTGACAATAAAATAAATTGTTTATGCGTTCTATTATCGTGATGAAAATTAGCAGGATTAACGATTATCAATTTTCCATGCATATTTTTTAACTGTTATATTGATTTTTGCTTAAAAGCAAGACCTACTTTTGCAATTTACTAATTATAAATGAGATTTAAACAGTGAATATGTGAACAATGAAAAATAAGATTACTGAATAATAAATTTTATGTTCAATAGTTGTCATAAACCCAGACAATTATGAAATCTGATGATCGATTATCCACTTTAACCCATTGAAAGTCATGAAGTAATAAACTGCATACTAATAAAAATGATCATACACCTACGCACAAATCCTGCGGGTCCAATCCAATCAAGACTATTTAAAAAGTGCAATTCTACTTTATGATGGAATCGTTATTCATTTTTCGTTTTCTTTAATAACTTTGCAATGAAATGGAAATATGTTGGTCCTGTAGTTTCATACTTTTAAATCTACATATGTAGTAGTTACGTAAATATTAACTATTTTGAACGACGCCACTACATCAGTATAATAAAACTATGTACATAGGTATGTTCCAATGTAAACTATGTAGGCACCTGCCTAAGAAAAGTGCAATGAAGCTAATTTATCAGATACGTTTAGTTTTTTTAAATATTTTTGTTACATTACTATTCATTCGATTCATTTTAATAGTAACATTTAATAAGATTTCAGGACCTGTACCACAGTCACTTATTGCGATGTTATAGCATTGTTATAACTGTCAGCTTTACCGCATTTCTCCAATAACTAAATTCGGTAACACCGTTTTAAGCGATTGTACCCCCTGCAGTTACCTCAATGGGAGCGAGCGAGACTGCACTGAAAAAGTCACACCAAAGCTCGATGTCTCGGCATCTCGTCATTTGGTCTGTTGCTAGGCAGCAACCACGCAACGAATAATCTAGCCACAGCTATGGATGCGTTATATAATCACAAGCTTGCTTACATTCGCAAGCGATCACGTGAACACGTGGTTGCTTTATTTTAAGCTTGTCGACCGTGCTGGATAATGATAGACGATTTTTCATTTATAACTTATTATTTATGTGTAATGAAATTAACATTTAAAAGTCACTACTTTATGTGCCATAATTTGAAGTTCGTAGCATCGGCTTGTGTACATCGTATCTGATACACATCGTATCTGATACACATCATATCTGATACACATCGTATCTGATACACATCGTATCTGATACACATCGTATCTGATGCACATCGTATCTGATGCAAATCGTATCTGATGCACATCGTATCTGATACACATAATATCTGATACACATCGTATCTGTATTTAATGTTTGACGTTTAAAGAAATGTAGGGCATTCTCATAAGTTTCATGGACAATCGCTAGTGCTTTGAAGGGCATATTAAGCGGTTTTAATTTATATGAACAGGTAGCAGTTGTTGAACTATATCGGAGGTCTTATATAGGGTGACTTCCCTAGCTGGCATTATTTGTCCGGAACTATGTCATGTCTACAAAAAAGCAATTAATTACTTTTTTTTTATGTTTATTAATTCACGAAAGTTCTAGGAAATTATTAAATACTAAATAGTTCATTACTGAATATTTAAATATTAAGAGTTTATATGAAATTCTTATACATGTTGGGGGCAGTCATTTAGCCATCTCCTTTATTCAAAATGTGTGGTCACGGACCTACATAATATGTCTACCCTTATATTTTCGAATTATGGTTATAATCCAAGCGAAGCTACTCATTTTACGTCCTCCTAACTTACCTACTACGTACACATAACAATTGACACTTACGAATGGTCGTTGGTCGTTTTCATCTAGCTCGTGATCGCAAAATGTTTAACAAATGACCATGGCATGGTATGAAATGGAATTGCCAAGTCCGCCACAGCACAGAAGACATAATGCGCGGCACTCCGTGACGAATCCAAGATGGCGGATTAGCGCGGTTTGGCGGTCGTTCACCCGCACCCGGTCAAAGCCCGGATCGCATGCAACGCCGGCGCAACATTTTGTTAATTTTAAAAATGTTACTTTAAATCAGATTGTAATGATAATGCATATATTATAAGGTTTAAAATAGAATATCCATGTATTTTAAAAAAACACTGAATTCTTTCACATATTTTTGACTCGCCAATAGAATTATTAATTATTTTGTTATTGCATGACATAATTAGCTTCATTACATAACTAAAACTAAATCTTCTCTATCTATCTATCTCTATCTTCTCTTTTTAAAATATCATGTTTCAATAGGTGGTAGGCTGCCGCCCGGTGAAGTACCACCGCCACACCTACCTATATCCGGAGGGATGCCAGAGGTCACTAAATACGAGGCGACCATCTTAGTCCTCAGACATAGCAACGCATCTATTTGCGATTTCAGTTAGGACTAAGGTACAGCCTGAAGTTGCAAGTGGATGGTTAAATAGTATTAATTTACTTAATTCTAATAATAATTTAACGTACTAGTTCATATATTTATAAATATTTAGGTATTTAGATAATCTTGTACTAAGAAAATCATTCACATTCAATAGGGTCAATACCATTTAAATGAATCATTACCCTATCACACACTCTTTGACTCTACTAGCACAAAGGCATACTAACTAACAACTCTACATTAGTAATTCTTGTGCAATATCTAATAATAGATCGGTTAGAGATCCAGGAAACTATTTATAAGTATATTTAGTCTACAAATAGAAAATAACAAAGTTCTACAATATGAGAAACAAATTATTGAAACAACTAATAATATGGAATGAAAACAAGACATGACCTGTCCGTTCTTGGAAATGAGAAACAATCAAGCATGTTATAATTAAAAAGTCTCAAAAAGCAACAATTACCAAAAAAGGCTCTTGGGTGTGGTTTTCTGGCAATGCTACTGATATTATAAATATGAAATTTTGTATGTTTGTTACACAATCACGGAAAACGGATGGACCGATTTGGATAAAATTTAGGACACAGATAGTTCATAACCTGGATTAACATATAGAATACATTTTAGTCCGATAGAGTGCCATAGTTAGAATACCGTATGGGCGAAGCCGTGGGCGGAAGCGGGAAAAGTATAATTATTCCCATATACAAAAACTGACATAATGAAGTAAAGTGTAAGGACTATTAATAGCGTATTCGAAATGTACATTGTTATATCACGCTTAATAAAATGCTTATGAATGCCTAGGCTAAACTGTATCTTATTTATTCTAACTCATTTTTATGACTTATTTTCACTGGTGTTGCAAATGTAAGTAAGAGTGGTAGGCTACCGGGGAAGTACCACTGCCACACCCGAATCTACCGTAAAGGAATGTATTGTGGTTCGGAACAAGGCTGCAAGGGTGTGGTTGCCGGAGTTTACTAAATACGAGACGTCCACCTTAGTCCTCAGAAGTGGCAACGCATCTTTTGCGATCTCAGATAGGACTAAGTGCCTGAAATTGTAGGTATAAATTAAAAAATATATGATTCTTTAATACTTTCTTAAAAGTTGTCTATAGTACACTTATAAGAACATCCATCGGACTATGACTTGGGGTTTTTCAAAAAAGGCGCTAAGAGGGCTATCCTTCAAAACCGGCAATGCATTGGCTGCTCCTCTGGTGTTGCACGTGTCCATAGACGACGGTGACCACTTACTATCAGGTCTGGTGGCCCGTCTGCTTGATTGCTAGGTTTAAAAAAAAACTTATAAGCAAAAGAGAAACTTAGAATAAACAAAAGATATCCTACATAAAAATGTATTTTTCGTCACTCACCCTTCTATTTTTGCAGTTAACACAAACAGAAATTAAAGAGGTTTATTGATGTAACACTGTCGCAGCCCTAGAAGAGGGTCTTGTTGGCAAACAAAGCACGAAGCCAATATGAGGAGACCAGGTCGGATGACGTCATCACAACACCGCGTGACTCACCTGTGGCCGGGCGGAGGAAGCGGTTCATCATTCCAATGCCGACCTCAAACTACATTATCTAAGAAGCAATCTTTAATTCTACGAGGACACATTAGTTGTTGCATTCGTTTTAAATTGGTATTATTGTGAGCTCCGTACTACCAAGGTTATATCACAAATATTGACAAATAATAAGAGTACGTAAAAAAGTCGTTAAAATTTCATTAATATTATCCTTAATATTTCTTTTTGATATCACGTCGCTTTTACCGAATAAACAAAATTATTTATTTAATGGATTATTTACAAATTTCAGCGATGAGAAAATTTCTGTTTTGATCGATAATATTTAAGTATTTTTTTCCAATGTCTCACTGTTATCTACATCTGATGAATAAATATGAATACTATATATTTTTTATTGGATCATGCAGGCCACCTATTGTTAAATGGTGTCTACAACCAATAAACCTCTGTATACAGTACCATACATTGAATTATTTTTTCTATCGCAAATCTCTTAGTGAATTAATTTTGATAAATAGTGAAATAGATAGATTAGATAGATGAATCGATACCACCTATTAAATTAAATCTCTGAAAATATCATCAAAATCTGTTTAATGAGTCTATGAGGCCTTTAGGGTAGTCACGCTAAGGGCTATAAAGTTAGAGATAGGGTTGTCACCCTCTTTTTGAAAGCAGTATAGTACCTACTTAATTTTCGGAAACAGTGGCAGGTATAGTATTTTGATGAAGATGGGGAAAATAAAAAGTAAACATTGTTTTAAATTTTTTTTTTCAGGTGTATCAATTATTGTTTATGGCTTTAGCCAACAAAGTTATAATGTAATGTGAAAGTTTGTATGTTTAGATGTTTGTTACTCAGTCACGCGAAAATGATTAGACCGATTCGGATAAAATTTTTTACTCAGATGATTCATAACCTGAATTAACAGACAGAATACTTTTCACTCCGGTAGGTAAATGTCCTGACTAGACCGGATACCACGCGGGCGACGCCGCGAGTAAAAGCTAGTAGATATAATATAAACATTGGTCTATTGACCTATATTTAGGTCAAAATAAAGGTCAATAATTAAAATATATTTGATCATAATATCTCCTACGGTTTTCTATTTAACCCTTAGCGTATCTACGTGATCCTAGGCTCCATAGGGCTTTGAAACTTTTAAACAGATTTTGATGAAATTTTCATTGATATATGAAATAATCTAACGTATTGAGTTTATTTAAACCTAATATCTTAAGATATTAAGTTTATAGTCAGTATTGAGCGTACCTACGTATTATTTACAACATTAGGTTCAAGTCATCATCAACCCATCATTGTCCCACTGTTGGGCACGGGCCTAAATTCTTCTCATTTAAGAGTGAAAAGAATTAGGACGTAGTCCATTGGTTCAAGTAACATTCTATATACTTAAATAACATTTTCCTGTAAAAAACTTCCCGTTTTTAAAAACTCGACCCGAATGAAGTCGCCTAGTTTCTAGT
The DNA here is from genome assembly GCA_018249895.1 of Tiana niger. Classification (NCBI taxonomy): domain Eukaryota; kingdom Metazoa; phylum Arthropoda; class Insecta; order Lepidoptera; family Hesperiidae; genus Tiana; species Tiana niger. The sequence goes on from DWNH01001003.1 coordinate 10,118, forward strand.
AGGTAGGTATCTATACGTAACATAAAATAAATCTTTCTTTAGTAAAACTCACCACAGCCAGGAGACTGATATTTAATGTTGCATGTTTTATTTTGGAATTCAATTAACAACAGAAATTTAATTATAGTGTGGACGTAATAATATTGATAACTGTTTACAGAACTTAGATATGGTAGGTACTCATCGCTGTACGCATTTAGCACATGTTCAAGATAAGCAACAAAAAACCTTGGCCTATGCTTTCTTCGATACATTGTAATATATTTATTTAATCATTATTATAAAACTACAATTCTGAAGCGCACAACATACATTGCTGCCTAACGTTGTACTTTTCAATCAATTGTTATAAAAATGCATCGATGAAATTTTCTATAAATTTATTTGTGGATACATCTTACAAAGTCAAAGCCTACCTGACCTGTTTCTAAAACTAGATTTAAGAACAAGTATATGAATCATACATGATAATCTTGAGATATTATTGAAATTTGATAACATTCCAACTATTTGTGTCCGAATAGGCCTCGATTATTAACTTCACACAATATCGAATCACAGCTCGTTTCAGCGGTAAAACACTGTTGCACGTTCTTTGTTGCGCAGGCGCACCCGACGACGTTGCCGGTGACTCAGGGGGGCGGTGCTAAGGGCGCGACGCCCTGTCCCGCCCCCGCCCCGCCCAGCCAGCCATGATTTTGCCGCGCTTTTTTTTTCAATCAGATCATGTCTGCGTCATTCCTAATGTGTTGTCAAACAGTCGTGGAGTCACGGCATGACTCTCGAAGCTATTGCTGACATGTTTAATATCATGATTCGGCCTAGCATTTTTTGTTGCTGGAGTGGCGTGGCGTGCAGGCAATCGTGGTCCACTAACGAAGATCTATAAAGGTTCTAGAAACCGTATCTAAACAACTTTTACGACGCGTCCTTCATAGGCTTTGTAGCTGCCTTAATTACAGGTGAGTTTTCATTCTACTGTTTTTATTAGTTGTATTTTTGTATCTAACAAATTGAAATAAGTAATAAACAGATACGTAAACCAATACGAGGAGGTACAATATACGCAGTATTATAATTTAGAATCTAAGTTACATATACCTATGTAGGTACTAGGCTTTGAATGGCTTAGTCACTAAACCATCCGAACTAAACTCTAGTGAATCGTATCTATGTAATTTAGGGACAAACCAACCGTACAAATATATTTTATTGTACGCCATGATAGACCTACGTATTATACTAATATGTATACCTATTCATTAATACCCTTAGAGAATAAAAATATTTGGAACATGTTATAATTAAACATTTAATTTGTAAATGCATAATCATATCTTCTCCCCATTCCCAGTCCTGAAAGAGATTTCTTAGAAGTAAGCAGGACCTGTATAGCTAATTTATTAATTTAAGATTACTTAATAATATTCTGTGTGTACTAAATAATTAAATAAATACAAAAATGAATGTACCTAAGTATAATTTATGTGACATAAATGTATAAGTAAATATAGAACTAAGGTCGCCTCTTATGTAGTGAACTCCGGCAACACCCTTCTCTCTAAACACAATGAATTGCTTTACGGTAAATTGGGTGTGGCGTTGGTACTCTCCCGGGTGATGAACCTACCGCTGTGAAATGAAATAGAATACCTAAATAAATAATGTCTAATCATTAAAATATTAGAAAGTTAGCAAACAGGAATATATATTTATTTCTTATCAATTTATTATCTTTAAGAACTCTACATATCGACCTACATAGCTCCTTTATCGCTAAGATGGATAATTTCGATAGTAATGTAGTGGATTAATATTTTTGTATTATCCTGGTTGTTAGGACCTGATTGTTTCAATATTTCATCATAACTGGAAAAATTATCCATTAATATATATGTATATGTACATACATTCATCATTGCCCTGTGACACATCCTGTTGACGTAAGGACTCCCTAGTCCCCACCCTATCCCTTGGAACCATCCAATCATACCATTCGTACGTAACACAGAATAGGGTCTATTAAGTACGAAGTTGTTATAACTAAGTATATACACTAAGTACACCCAAAATATATATACATACATATATTTTTTATTTAACAAAAAAACACACGAGCATGCAAGTTACCTGGTGTTAAGTGGTCACTGGATATCCATTTACAATATCAGGCAGTACTTTAGTTCTACACGGGGTCGTAAATAGATGCGTTGCTACTTCATATTAAGATGGTCGCCTCGTATTTAATGATAAATTTCTTTACGGTAGAATTGGGTGTGGCGGTGGTACTTACCCGGGCAGCAGAATAC
>DWNH01001004.1:0-12422 GCA_018249895.1 Tiana niger
TACTTAATGGAGGTGGATATCTGAGACGTCTGGTCTGCAGACTTGTAACATGGGATTTTCTGATACGGTATCATAATCTACAGTAGCAACACGGCGTAGACTATTTCTATTCATAGAACTAATTTGTTAAATGTATTCCGTCTAGTTCTATTGATAGAACTACCGCTGTAACTATTTTTATGTCTGCTTCTATTAACTGTGTTCTAAGACCACAGTTGAAGTGTCAATATTTAATATCTTTAAAGTATTTATAAACAAATATAGGTATATCTTGAGACAACTCACACACAGCCATCTGTTCCCATACTAGTCAAAGCCTATGCTATGATAACTAGACAACTAAACATATACATATATTTTTAAATACATACTTATATAGATATGTAACTACACATCTAGACACAGAACCAATATTCGTGCTCACACGTGCCCTGGGTGGGAATCGAATCCACGACCTTATGCTTAGCTGTCAGATTCGCTAATCACTAGACCAAGAGGCCAGTCAAACTAGATAGTTTTTAATGATCCTTTCGTTACTAGACAGCCGCCTGTTTCAATTTTATAATGTTAGCAGTACTGTTGCTAATATAAATAGTTAGGCGGCGGCGGCCAGCTGTCTGCTGTACGGTTCCTAAGCGTAGTCAAAATAAACCAAACCCGCACAGGCGACTCTGATTAACAAATAATGTATACAGCTAGAAACAAATTAATCATCTTTGTAAAATATACTGCACGATAAAAAGCAGCTGAAGTTTTTACAGCTCAAACCGAAATTTATACCCTCTATCTTTTATACGTATCATAAATCTATGTAACGCCTGGTTTTAATTTGAGAATACAAAAAATCAGCGTCTGTTGTTAGGTACAAAAGTTAAGAAAACAATTCGTTAACTTTTAAATCTTGAAATCTTAAAAAATAAATAAATTATTTGTATATATTTATAGGTATTAAGACAGCGGTACTGGGGCCTTAACTTTTAAACTGGGATGGGGATTATATCTTCCTCATAATCATCACAATATCATCATTTGATTTTAGGTCGTTAAACTTCGCTCTTTTGGCGCGTTGTATATATAAAAATGACAGCTGTCTGTCAGCGAAAGTGACAGATACAAAATAGTTTCTTAACTTACGAGACAACCCATTCATCAACTCTTTACCGTTACATATTTCTATGTTATTATATTCTATATAAAATATTTAAGTATAAATTAAAAAATCATTTTTTAGTTATCGGGGAAAAAATAAAATACTTGAGAAACAACACATTTATTTACGCATAATTACAGTAATTTTTTGCTAAGTTTAGCTCTTTATAACCCTGTTACACTTATTCTTGCTAAGATCAATTACATTTGTATCATATACTGACAGATTTTGCTATGCATACGAAATATTATTATATGTATATGTGTTTAAAATATGCCTTTGAAAGTTTCCTTGACTAATAAGATCACAGAAAGGCCATGGCTTATCGACTTAAGAATTAAGTTATTATAACAATATTCTAGTATTATGATATTATGATTAAAATAGTTATAAATTTTATTTCTATTGCGATATGGCGATATAATAAATGAATTTTGACTTACGGAAAAATTTTCGAAATATTTTTTAAAAATTAGTAGGATATGTATACAATTTTACACAATTCAATAGAGGACCAAAGACTATGTTAGGGCTATGACCTATTTCTTAGTCATTCTTTATAATAGGTACTCAACACAAAACAATAAATACTTACACTCTAAATGTACTTAGAAAAGTATTATCCATATTTATTTTATAATACTCGTATATAATTATTTATTACGAATCTACTTTTAAATCACAAACAATGTACATACCTACTATCGGTTTTATCTTAACATTGCAACTCACTAACCTGCCAGTAAGAATCAAAACATTTTAAAATTCATTAGTGTATTTAGTCCCGTATACATATAACATTAGCCATAAATACGCTCTCTTAAATATTTATTATTTATATACTCATTGGTCTGAAATATTTCCGTGACTAAATAAATTTATCCGCGCACCACATATTTTATGTTTGAATTATTTTTATAATCAAGAATTTTACACAGATCTGTGATAAATCAAAATAAAAGAAAGTTTCTGTTTAATATTTCTGATTTTATACAAAAAACTAGTAAAGAGTATATTTAAAAATATTGTGACATGTTTTATTTAGTGAAGTGGGGGTGTTTTCAACAGTTGTGTAACAATAATATTATGTAATTAATATATAAAATTTCTAAACTAACTTCAATATATAACTTACATTAATAAAAGCTTTTCACTAACTAAAAAACTACGATGAAGTTAGGAATCTTATGCAAGTAGTAGCATATTAATTTTAATTATATAACATGCTGTCACAAGGCCTACTATACAGGAATCCGTGCCGTTAATATTAAAAACGCTGTTTTAAAGGAATCTGTGCCCATTAAAGTAAAAAGACAGTCACATCCTGCTTTGTTATTTTTTTTTAATTTAATACTGGAACAAAGCAAAAGTCTCTTTTGTTGGGCTGACGGCTTAGTAGATGCTTATTCTACTGTGTCTAAATATACAATTTGTTTATACTCTAAAGTAGATCAAAAGTTTGCAAAGAGTTTCAACTCATCGGGGTCCAAAGATCTGACCGCCTTCCAGTCTGTCTCCGGGTATTCATCGAAGTTTGAGGTGTCACCCTCATAAGAAACCGTTGGTACTATGGGAGGCTGTAACAAAAAAAATTATAATAAAATTCCAATATAACATGCACATAATTAATTTATAAGACAAATATATTATATTTTTACGATATGTAAAAAAATATTATTTTTTATTTCTTAATTTAGGTAATATTTAATAAACACAATAAAAAATTTAATGATTTCCACAAATGTAAGTCGCATTTCAAAATATGAACTTGAAAGAAAATTAAACTCTACATTTATTTTATGCGTGAAGATTGAAATGAAAATATTTTAATCGTTCTTAAAGACGTAAAGGGTTGTACAATGCCCTAACGAAATACTTGCAATATATTTTGCCATATTGTTGTAATATTATTCATAATGCAAGTTAAATCCCAAAGTATACTAAATATGAGGCGACCATCGTAGTCCTCATGAGCAGCGTTGCATCTATTTACAATCCCTGAGATTGAAGAGAGAACTACTTTCTCTAGGTCGAATAAGGTTGTCTATAGGTTGCAAACACCACTTAACACCAGGTCGTCGGCTTGTTCGTTAATAATTATAGGTACACATCTTGTATATGTTGCATAATATATTAGGTATAAAAAACCTGTAATTTCTTCATAAATACATCAGCCCAGTCCAAGTGTTTGAACCATCTGTGCCGCTTAACGTCTTCCGAGCCGCACTGAAATAAAAGGTAAAGCTCTTTATCTTCAAAAATGTATTTAGTTATAATCAAAATTAAGTAAGTTGATAATCAAGTTATAAGTAAATTATAACCACATATAATAATAAGTTATTTCTATTGAAGTATAAATTATTATACTTCGTATTGACGAAAATGACTTTTCGTGATGTTAATATTTCAATTTTATTTGCATACCGGAAGATTTGCAGCTGGGAGTATCTAGTAACAATTGTAACCATTCAAATAATCTAGAAACCGGTGGACACTTCAGGTAATTTTTGGGACTCACAGCTTATCAGGTTAAGGTATTTGCTTTGTACATAGTTACCTACTTATAGAAAAAAATGCATCCAGTCATTATGGCTACAATGTTGTCTGTGATTTAGTGTAGCGATTTTCTACTTATACCTTAAAAGCAAAATTTAGAAACCGCTACGTGAAACATCTAAAAAATTTTAATAACCCATAAAGTGTCTGTTACGTGATCATAAAAAATTTGTATACCTACAGATCCATCACTGCATTGAACAGAATCTATAAACAATCGCTCACTCCCATTACTTTTTGCCGCAGTCCACCCATTACTTCGGTAAGTAGCCAAAATTAGAGCAACTTTGTTATTATTGGCTCATGGGACGTAAGAACTAATGTAGACCTCGTAAATTGTTAAATTTAATGAGGTGGATCCAGGCGGGCCGCCTGACCACTTACTCTAATTTGATGACCCTCTGAGAATACCACTAAGTGCTATACAAAATCTACCTGCCTCTTACCCATAATAAAATTGATACAGAGCAATATCAAATTTGCTCGGTTAAGTGGATCAATGTAGCAAACAAGCACGTAATAGGTTACAAGTCGATGCGAGGCGTAGAAATTAAATTCATCTGACATTTACAGTATGCGTGTATTGATTTGGGGTGAAGCAGGCGTCTGAGAAGGGATTTCGAAGTGGGTGGGCTTTAGGTAATAAGTGGTGTTTATTTATGTCGCGCCATAAGTCAGTCGCAGTGGACAGTAACTTCTGATGCCGCCGGAGCTCGGACACCTGACTGATGGCTTTCTAAACATCTCCGCAAAAAGCTCGGTGAAAACAACCAACCACTAGAAACTGCAGTCGTTCAAATACACATTCCTGTATGGCACTCTCCACTTTACTTAGTAATGCGCCGCGTATGTGCACACATGTCAATTTCTCTAGCGCGCACAGGAAAAGCGACAAGTGACAGAAATATGTATAGTCAATATTACAACTTTCCAGAACGTTTGTACAAGTCTACGTAACTCTACGTGGATGACCACCAAGTAATTAACGCTTTAGTAAAAAGCGACTTAGAGTAGTTGAGAAAAAATAATATATAACAAAATGTTTGTGGTGGACGAATGACCGGAAATAAACCATCGATCGATATTTATAACCAAGTAATTATTGGTTTGGTAATATAATAAGCGACCGAAACTAACCTAAATAAAATAACATGTATTTGATATATTTTAAAACAAAATTTGGCAATGAATGGACAGAACGTGTGGCTAATAATTTTTGAGAAATTGAAAACTTATTTTAAAAGTTTGTAACTGTTTGTAAATTTTTAAATCAAATGTTTTATGCAAAATGTCAAATATAAGAAGGTAGATACGTACGACTGGATAGTAGCCAACATGGAATACGTATATTTTTAAGCGAACTGAAAATGAATTGGATAAGTACTTAGAAACACTATCTGAATGGTTTTTTTTTTCATTTTTCGTTGTTCAAACACGTAGAACCTAATTTTATCATAATCCTAATGGATCCGACATTAACTGTTACAACAATTTGTTCTGAAATTAACTGATGTTGGAATTCAGTAATTAAAGCCACTTTGATTTACTTATTGCACTCCTCACCTTCATGTTCCCAAGACGTTTTGTCCTATCTTGAATTAGCAATTTCTTGATGATGTCTTTGGCGACGGGATCAAGATGTCTTGGCCAGTCCACCCGACCGTTGAGGATCTTCTCATATATTCCAAACGGGTTGTCATCGTAGAACGGCGGGTAACCAACCAGCATCTCGTATATCAGCACACCTGGGAATCAAAAGTTTCTTTTTACAATTTAGATAGTATCGTGCCGTCGCTATCATATTAACTTTACCATCACGAAAAGAATAAAGTCTTAGTTTAATAATAATACGAAATATACTTTTTATCATTTCAATGTTATAAGAATTAACCTCGATAAAGTATACAGTTCTGAGTTAGAGATATGTATATCCTTTAACGCTATATTCAATTTAATAATTCATTGTACCCATTTGTACCGTTTACATAACTTAATTATTGATCTCAGGTTACGCTCGCCGCGGTTGTATTAATTACCCTGCTCTGCAACTTTAAACAAATTAACTGTCTCCGATATAAATTTACTGTTTAGTATTTACATCTTAACCTACTTTTCATTGCCAGATGTCAATTACTAACGCGCTAAAGTCTGGGAGGTGTTCTATATTGTGTTTGTAATCTGATGTCAAGGGTACGCGAATAGGTTAGTCTATCAATACGCAGTGTTCCACATTATAAATTATAGCTGCGCATTTGTATGTCTGGCACCGATCGGTAATACGATTTCGGGAGAGAGAATATGTCACGAGAGCATTAAATAATTATGTTGTAAACATAACGTTAAGCATGTCGGCGACGTCGCTGCACACCCTATGGCCATTGGCCAGTAGCCGCGTGCAACGTAACGTTCGCAAACTATTATATATCGGGACAGTTTCCTGGAGTCGCGTCATCGATTCTTTGTGGATAATAACATACAGTTCATATTTGAATAACTCTAACACCAATACAGTACTTATACAATTATTCCCGCACGTGCGTATAATTTGTCAATTAAGGCTATCGGCTATCTTCCAGTATGTTTCCATCAATTAGGTACAACGTACAACTGATTATATTTATAAATCGGCCAATCTGTACTAGATCAAAATTAGTTATCAAGCTTTGTGGTGAACACATCGGACATGTAGATATCGCGTGTTCTGTCTGTGTTATTCACTAAGAATAAACCAAAATCGCCATATTGTCTTTATATCTGTTTCTCCGCTTTCTCCTTTCAAGCAACGTAATGGAGTTTGTGACTGCCATACTTTAGGGGGTTTTTGCCATGAGGGTTGTAGTGTAATATAGAAGGTACAAATGTACGTACCTAGTCTCCCACCCCACTTACAAACTAAGTACCTACTCGTAGGCATATTGGTACATAGGTACCTATCATGTGGATTTTACATTTTTATTTTATACATTATAATCATCACTAAACATATCACCTACATTAATCTGTCACACCTCGTTTGATGTACATTGGCAAAAAATGAAAATAATATCTATAAATTATGAGTGACTTATTATTTCGTGACAAATACAAAGAGTTAGCGTGTTAAAACAATTTTGACCTTCACTCGAATGAGTAAGTGGCGTGACACTGCTCACATTTTGAACAAAGAAACGATTTACGAGAATGAAATGTTCCAGGGTACATACGAGTATATTATTTCGTTGTGAGTAAACTTATAAGTTCACAGTTCATTGTTTTATAAAAAAGAAACAATTCCAAAGGTCGAAATAAGATTCTTATTTCTTCACTTTGACTCAGTTTAAACTTTACATTTTTTGTTAACGAACGAAACTGAATAACTTGCATAATAATTATAAGGTATTTGGAGAGTTTTATACCTAATAGATGTCTGATATTTAAAAGCAGATGTAATCGAAACTTCTAATCTGGTCCAGTTAGGTACATAATTGTCTCAAAAATCATTGAAGATTATTTTTAATGTAAACTAATAATTACTGCTAAGAAATTTCAATAAACCAGAGATTTTTTTGTAAAAATTTGCTAAAGCTTTTAGCCAATGACTTAAAAGAAAAAACACGCACTATCTATAAAATTTTATCCAACAAACAGCTTTACCAAGAGCGATAGAATAAACAAAAGTTAATATAGACAAAGTAATATCCACAAAGTATAAAGCCTATCAGCATGATCAAATAAACTATAACACTTCACATATCACTTTAGGCCTAACTATAGTAATAACAGAATATAACCTCTGTCGGCCCCGTGACGGAAGGTACTCGTCCCGAGTTTGCCTGACGAAAAAAAAAGATAAAAAAAAACAGAATATGATATAATATCATATCTTCAGTTTATATAACAAACACATGTACTTCATTAAGGATCCGATCGTCTCTCTGGTCATAGTCAGAGTCTTTAAAACGGTAACAGATAGACACTTGAAATTTTTATAGAATATTAGCTATTTTCGCTCTAACAAATAATAAAAATTATGAAAAGGTAAAAGTTAACAGAGGTTCCCGAGGAGGAACTCCCTACTGCTACACTATACTCGTACACGAAGTTTTGTAGTGCCTGCCACAATTGTAATGCGCTAACTTCATGATTGCTAATTACCCACGTTAGGCCGACTCTCTTATATTTATATTCAACGTTGGCATTGTAAATTTGTCTGTGCTAAATTATTCTCAAAATATACTTTGTCCGGGGTTTGTAAGTAAGCTTAAATTATTTGCGTAAAACCTTCAGTAATTCTTCTTAAAAACTAACAAGAAATATATTTTTTCTATAGGAGTTTTTCAGCGTTATTTTATTTCGCTCTATGTAAAACAGAATAACGATAACACATACAGATATCAAACTGACTATATTTATACTTACTGACTATATATACACTTAAATATAATAACTAATAATAAAAACTTAACAAGTGCGAGTGGCCATCACGCACTTAGGATTTGCACCACAAAACACATAATAAATATTACGTTAAGAAATTTTTTAATCACATATTATCTGGCATCAATCTTGTTTACTCAGGAAGTATATTTTGATTTTAGATTGGTACGGAAGTTTTCGTACCGAGTCCGACTCGGACTAGGTCGGTTATTACCACACAGCCCTATGGGCAAGTCGTCAACTGAACATTTCGTTTTGTTGACATGCAAAAAATGACCCCCGAGTTTTGAAAATAAGTCAATCCGTCACTATGTAACACCAAAAAAACAAGTGCAAAAAAGCATTAGTTTTTAATTAACGACCTGTTCTCGCCATTAAAATTGTACATGCGTTAGCAAAATTACGAGACAACGTTACTTTATCATTAAACGTTTCGTGTACACGATTTAACATTAATGATATGAATGTTATTTATTGCCACAAGAGTTTCTAAGTATTATTAAACAAAAAGTAGGTACCTAATAGCAATTTCTAATTTTCGCTCTCAGCACATTTGCCAAAAACGAGTTTCGCTACATCGTTGTCGTTGTTCCTCAATAACAGTCAACTTCAAGGTTTTCAATGTCGCCAAAAATTTCTAGAAATAAATATATCTACATTCGTGCAAACTTATCAGCCCACCCAGAACTTTCTTTAATGTCTCTGCATTATTTCTTTGCTTTGTCCTGCACATTATTTAACAAACATTCTAAGCGGAACAAAACATCATAAAGTTTACTTGTATATACATATCTCATATTTATATGACAATCTGAATAATGGTGTCCTAATTTATAGAACACAGAGCAGGTCGGGTAGATATTTTAGCACGCAAGAGTCTATGTTTCGATTGAGAGACAAAATTTTTGTGCGTCCTTGATACGTCAGTGCAAATTAATTGCAATTTTTAAGGCCCCATTAAAAAAAATATTGGATTCAGTGAACTATCTTTGTTTTAATAATACTGACCACACCTTTCACAAAATATACAATGCCTAGTATAAGAGAATTTTTGCCACGACATTACGTTTTATTCAACAGTTGAATATAGAATAGAATAAATAAATATCTTGGGACAACTCACACACGGCCAGTCCAGAAGAAAATAGAAACATAGATGAAGTAAAAAAAGGGTAGGTATTTATACCTACCTCTAATGATGATGATATACTAACCTAATGCCCACCAGTCGACGGCTTTGTTGTGACCCTTGCTCTGTATAATTTCAGGAGCGAGGTACTCTGGAGTCCCGCAAAGCGTCCACGTCCGGTCAGTCAGCTTCTTCGCGAAGCCGAAGTCAGTAATCTTGAGGTGACCATCCCTCGCCAATAACAGGTTTTCAGGTTTCAAGTCTCGGTAAACTATGTTCCGAGCGTGCAAGTACTCCAGCGCAGAAACTATCTCGGCCGCATAGAAATTTCCTAAAAAGACACAAAATTAATTAGCTTTAGTCTATACACACTTTCTATTAAGTAGAAAGTAGCGTGGAAAAAAACTAAAATCAAAAAATACACAAATCTTGTTTTTATGCAAATTATTTAGTTTTATGTGCATTGATAAATTCTAAAATTAAAATGCGCTATTCTATGCCAACCTCCTTTAAAGACCGCTTTATTATTGCATTTTTAACAAACAAAAATCAATACTAATTCGTGATTTGAATGCAAATCATAGTCTATATGCAATTTTTATTGTAATTTTATGAATTTTACAAATAAATAATGCAGTGCCTGATAAAACAGACGCAAGGAATATTAAAATTACAACTCCCGTAACATGCTCTGTTTACATTGGTCTTGGATTTAGATAATTATACGTATCTGTGTTATTATGACTTCTGTAAAATTTTCTCTTGTTTTTGGTGTAATCGTAGAATAAATAATATGTTATATCGTATAAGTACTGTTGCTAACCTACAATTTCCTAAAAGTTCGACTAATGTAAAACGAGCTTGATGGTTTAAACCCGATCACGGGGTTCTCGACTAAGATAAAAACCAAGAAATTGTTCCTTTCTTCATTCCACACGTCCTATAGAACACGATCTAATCTCTAAACGCAGTCAATATCGCAAAACTACATCCGAAGTTTGGTGCCTTTCCTACTCTGTATCACTAATGGGCATCCGTTTTGGAGACGGCAAAACTCTACTCTTGATGACTATATGTTGCAAGTAACGAAAATACTAAAGTGGAGAATGCACATTTCGTAGTTTCGAAGAACTTTCAGATAATAATAATAATAACGCTTCACACTCATAGCCCCACAGTAGTTAACACCCACGACCGAGAACAGAATAATAATATCTAAATTCATCATTTAAACTTCTGCCCCTCGGAGAATCCAACCCAAGGGCCTTCAATTGGCGGACCGGCATGGTAACCACTACACCACACGGGTCGTTCAGATGAATCTGAAAATTAGTTTATGAAGTAACAGAATAAACCTTCTGTTACAATATTTACGATGTATACGTATTGGGGTTATGCTCACAACGGCTGCATACAAAATATAAAAGAAAGAACGTTTTTAACTTTTCCTGGTGCAATAAAGAAGTGAAAAACGTTTCCGTAAATACTTTTACCGAGACATCGCACGTTTGCTGCAAATGTTTATAACTTTTCAGATTAGGCATTCATTAGCTTTCCTTTAACGCGTCATTTTTTTCGCACATCATTTTCTTTTGGGAACAGGATTATTCCTTTTCATCAGAAATCTTACTAATGCGAAATAAGGACAGCATATGCACTGAATTACCAAAGTTATTTATAGCAACACTTCATCTTTATGAGGCTGCCAATGAAACCAGTGTTAAACTTCACTCATTTTCGACGCACACGGTACTAAACGACTGTTCTAATAAAAGAAACATTTACTCGATACTATTTAATTCGCGTTACGCTTTTGAGAAAAAGCGCTGCGGTAGAGAGAAAAAGAAAAAAGAAATCATGTTTATTTTTGTGTTCATAAAGTCAATGTTGATTGCCAACGGCGGTAGAGCAGAAGATTCATTCCGGTATATTATTATTAGTGCGGGCCGGTGCTTGCTACAGTATCATGCTGCTGCTCAATTACATCCACGATACACTAGACACTACATCATCTCTGTCGGAACACTTGTTATGTATCACAATCGGCTAACAATTGGAGCCGTACCAGTTTAATTTGGCGATAAGTAAACAGAAACTCGACATCTTAAGTTTAAAAATTATGAAGATTACGGTTTTTTGTCTAACAATATACAGATTTTGAAATAAAGTTGCTATGTTAAGCTGGTGTAAGCTACGCCATATAAAACGTACGCCATATAAAGCTGAGATGATGAAATCGCTAGTAGCAATGTCTGTTAAATTAATTGTTTGTGTGGTTTCGTATTATATTGTATAGAATCTGTACCTAATAATTCATTTTCGAATAGTGAAATGAAATGAAAGTTAAATGAGTTTTTCGTGAAATCAAGTTTCGCTATGTTACTTGAGAACAATAATGAATAAGTGATTAAAAAATAGTCCGACGAATTGATAGCCTTTTTTGATGTCAATTATTAAAGGGGCTTCTGCTGCCAAAGACATTCTACAACATAAATATTTATAAATGTTTACTTTGTTATTTTGGTAGACATCAAACACAAATGTATGATATTAAAAAATAGGTACTTTTCCAGGGACAAACACATCAACACAGCATTATATAGTGTGACAAAAAGACTTAGAAACACGACAACTGGAAACTAATGAATTATGGTATATCGAATGAATCACAGCGAGGTGGGCGACGAACGTGTCGGTTATGGAGGTCTCGCCGTTCTATGACATCATCTCTCAAACTATCACAAAACCGTCGAAATACTCAACATCACAAGAATAATAAAATATGAACAGTTAGAAATCCTCCTCTAATTTACAGACTGTCACATTATTTCAATAAGAAAGCTGTAGCTGTTATATTCGATTCGATTTTGACAATTAGGTAATTGGCTTTGGAATTATTTTAAAGTTATTTGTTTTTAAATTAAAGTTTATTTGAGAATCAATATTACTTCAGTAATGGATGCAACTAAAAGAAAGTCTTAAAAGATGATTCAGCGTATAATACTTATTATATCAAGCTGAGCACTTATTTATTAAAATTCTCGAATAACGAATTCCTTTTTGCCTCAATGTCACAATAAATCATTTTTTCTTATCAAATACCTACAGGATGCGTATACTAAGCTCAGGCTCAACTGTCGCGACGAGATAATCAGATCATATCTAGATAAG
>DWNH01001005.1:0-12422 GCA_018249895.1 Tiana niger
TGTCCATGGTACCCACGACACAAGATCCTAGAATCTTAGTGTGGGGCTATGAGTGTGAAGCGTTATTATTATTTATTTATTATTATTCGATCTTCGTACCACTGTTAAATATAGAATTAAAAAAAACTGTATTAATTATTTTTACTTTCGAATTCGATCCAAAGCGACCGTTGGATTTAAAACATTTAATAAGTCCCTTGACAATTATTAATTCGTGTAAAAAATCAAGCTACCGGCCTTTATCAAAGCGTCCCCTGATGCACAAAAGCACAATAACTTTTGTTTTGCTCAACTGGTTGTGAAACTTGGTAAGGAAACGAGAGCAAGAGGACGCGAAACGATTTATTCCCTTTGTTTTATGAGACAATTAAGAGAGGAAGGGACGTCGTACCACTCGAGGCTCTAAGAACTTTCTTCCTCTTAAAGTACAACGTTTTAAATAGTGAATTGGATTCGCAATTGTTTACGTTGAAAGATGACTAGTGGTTTTCATTTTTCTTAATACTAGTTTAGAAGACATTAACATTTAATAATTGGATATGTGCATAAGTATTTATATAATGTGCACCGTTTTATTTCTTATTCCACCGATAAATGTTTATTGTAGGTTTTCAAGTAGTAAACAAAAAAGATGTATCAGATATCTTGAAACAACAAAGGAAAGATTTTTTGGCAATTTTTGAACAGCTATAACTTTTAAACGCGTCGTTCGATTTTGATCCGTCGCAGTTTCTCACAAAAAGTATATGCGTGATTTTATAACGATTTGCCAGTAAACTTATAAGTTATCTTAAAAAACCTAAAAATTATATTTTTTTTTTCGAATATATTCGGAACGGCTCGACAGATTGACTCTCAAATCTAATCAGATCTAAGCCTTGATGAACTCTTTCAAACGCCGTGTTGCTCAATCGGATTCAGTCGATCAATTCGTTCTTGAGGTATCGGACGACATAAATTTATTAACTCCCATCCCACACTCATACATATAATACATATACACACAACCACATAGGTACACAGGGCCGGACGTGTCGTCGAAATAGTCAGAATGGTTTCCTATGACCTCAAAATCTGAAGATCTGGCGAAAACTCGACTTTAGGAGCGAAATATAGAACTTCCCTATATCTCAAATGTTCAATTTTCGTAGCAGCAAATGAAAACTGTGTATTGGTTACAATGACACAATCTGCAAGATTACGCTCACTTCACATCGCTGCCGTATAACAAAAACAACTGATTTTATTAAAATTTAATTTATACTAAAACCTTAACAACAGCACTTAAAAGCTTGTTTCTGTTGAACAGAAAAACGTAAAGAAGTTCGGAAGCATGCGGCATGGAGTAAATCTGTTTTGTGAAAAAATAAACTTTAACATTTTAACAGTGCACTCCGGCCGCCTTGCTTGAATCAACAACTTTTCCATTTAAACTTCCTCGCAACTTACTTTTCTTTGTATTTGATTGAGTTCTAATTTTATTTGTGTGCCATAAAATAATTAAACAAGATTATTACAGAACTATGGGAAACTCGGTTTATACTTCATAGTCCTCGGAAGCACAGTTTCTGTAAGAAAAGGTGTTAGCGGTCACCTACAAATCTCTCGTCATTCTCTCACCACCTCGAAATCTCTTGGTTTTGCATCATAGCAGTGATAACCTAGTGGTTGAATTTATACGTATGTACGTGCGTATTATAAATGAATTATCATCACATCATGAGAAAATATTTTCGGCGGTTTTTATTTTAGGCGGTTTGAGGTCTTTCAGTACAAATAATCGACTGGTAATTCGGAAATTGTTTTTAAAAAAACTTTCTTTTCGTATTTTTCGACAACGGTTGAGAAATCTCGAAGTTACGTTGAGAAAACACTTCTTGAAATTTTTCGACAACGATATCTCTCGAACAGATCAACCGATTTTGATGCGCTTTTCAGTATTTGACACAGTTTTATGAGAAAAAGAGGTGATTAATTTATAACATTCTGAAAGTTATATCAAAGTAAGATTATTTTATTAGAGCTTTAGTTAGACATTATTCGGCCGAATTTGTTCAAAATTTCAGAAAATCTAAGTTTGGCCTTTGGAATGCCAAACGCGTTCCAATCCATCGAGCTGTTAAAAAAAATTTCAAGAATAGTTTCCAAAGATCTCAAAACGTTTGATGATAACTTGATTTTCGAAAATCGTGGTGAAATCAATAACTTCCCTATTTTAGAAGCGGGATGTTAAAAATAAAAATTAGAGACAGTAATTTAAAATAGTATTATATTGTGATGGCAAAATAAAAAGTTATGATGTAGTTTTAGAGCAGAAAAAATAATAGTATCTTAAGTTCATTAAACAGTTGATTTAGTAATAATTCTGATTTCATTACACAAAAAAATTTGCATTCTTTCATTATCATGCTTAAATTGATCAAATGTCTACAAGCATCGGTGGTTCAGTGGTAGAATGCTCGCCTGCCACGCGGGCGGCCCGGGTTCGATTCCCGGCCGATGCATCTCCACTTTCTTGCTAATATTTTTACAAGTATTTCTTTTTTCAAAAATTCTATCTTTATTTTATTTAATTTTTAATTACTTTATATTCAGTTAATATAATTTTCTTTACTAAATTATAAATTCTATCTTTGTAGTGTTTTATCCTTACTTACGTAATTGTAAAACACCTACTGATTTGTGTGATTTCATAATTCTCTTTAACGATCTTTTTGTGCCTTTAGCTACTTATAGGTTCACCTTTTTGGTTAATAACTTTAGTTGGACCCGGTAGGTTATTACTACTATAGGTATACCTAAGGCGCAATCGTGTGGGAGTGCTCTACTGTCAATGTTAACTAAAATGTTAAATAAACCTACCGTGAATGCTAATTAAAACTGATTCATTTTTTACAAAACCTAACATATGATGAGACTGAATCTGGGGGCATATATAAACCAAAGTTGTGATTTGTGTACTTTTGAAATGGTGAAGTATTTCTGGAGATTAGTCGCCTTGATATAAATAGACTTAAAAAAAACAAAAAATGGATAAAGCATTTGTAAAAGGAGCTCAGTACTTACTAAATAAAATACCTACCATTCTATCATAGGATGAGTTAAATTTTTGATAGATATAGGATAGTTAATTGAGCTTTTTCTTTAATATTACAATATATGAATTTTTAATTAGGCTTTCCAAGAACCCAACTCACGCGAAGATAGGTATCTACAAATTTGAACTTTCAAAAATTAGCTTATCTCTGATTTATCAGTGTAGCCTTATTTACTTTGAAAATAAGCTTTTCAATTAATGTTCATAAAAATAATTTTCATAGGGTCACCCTACTTCAAACGTTCGCAATTTTGATAGTTTCTTTAACAAAGATTCTTTGATAGTTTCTTTAGAAACAAATATACAAATAGGATAAAAAACTAAGTAACACTTGTATTTTAATGCCTCAGCAAACGTGGAAAGGGAGAATTAATCCTTCTAGAAGCTCTATCCCTTGTGGTCGTGACATTTGTGTTCAAAGGTCTAAACTTCTTGAAGTATACGGGCTTATTTCGTAAGATTAAATTCGAGGTAATTGGATAACTAGACTACAGGAATTATTGGTACACGTGTAGACTTAAGGTTTATTCCTGTGGGACAATCAACATTTAATTTATTTAATTTATTATTTATTATAAATATCTTATTTTATCTTATCAAATATAAACTGATTACGTAGATTGAATTCGCAATCTTTAAAAACAATAGATCTTTAGGGGTATCTAGTAGTGATAACTCTCCAGACTGCAAATCTGCCTTATAAGCGCAGATAACAGATCGATCTACAGATTGCGTATAACCTCAGATCGATGTCAATCTCAAACTGTGGATAGAATATTAATTTCGGGCGTAAAGTGAACGAATAATAAGATTGAACTAAATGATAAACCACAAGTGCAAATGAAATGAAACCAGCACAAAATTTGAATGACCTTTAACAATTATTACATCAGATACTTAATTAAAACTATAGTTTCGCTTACTATCCACGCATATACCTAATAATGTTGTGTTTTGTGTACTCTTTAGTTACTTTTAAAGAAATATCGATTGAAATAAACATTATCCATACATCGAAATATGCATATCCGGATGCCGGAATTCACTAAATACGAAGCGATCATCTCAGTCCTCAGAAGTAGCAACGCATCTATTTGCGATCTCAAGTAATACTAAAGTAGGTATTGCCTGAAGTTGCAAGTGGATGTCCATAGGTTGCAGTGACCTCTTAACACCAGGTGGCCTGCACGCTCGTTTAATATAATAAAAAAAATACAATAAAAAAACAATGCATTTGATCCGTGGTTCCTGCAAATGAAATATGTTCAGGACTTTTCGTGTGATTTATTTGTTCATGAAACCAAATTAATTTTTGAGTATTAACATCGCACGCACGTCTGTTTTTTTGTAATTGAATAATAGCTTTGGGATTACACGTTATCAGTTGTGGCTTTAAATAATTATTTTCATTTGCATTTGATCTCATGTATGTATATGGTCACTGTGGTTGTTATAATGGTAATATTTTATTTTAAAATTGGAATTAATGATTTTATATTTCAACAATTGTTTGAGATGTTTGTGGATGTATGTACATATATATGAGAATGTACAGTTTCAAATTGGTCATATTTACACTTAAAACAGAGACAAATTTACTTAAAGCAGAACAAATACATCAACCGTGAATTATAAAATTCGCTACTAACAGTTGTTCATTTACAGGCTGCCTCCCGGGGAGGTACCAAAGCCACAAATTCTACCGTGAAGCAATTTATTGTGTTTCGGAAAGAGGGTGTTGATGCCGGACTTCACTAAAAACGTGGCGACCATCTTAGTCCTCGGAAGTAGCAACGCATCTGTTTGCGATCTCAGGTAGGACTAAGGTCTTTACCATGGGTTGCAGTGACCATTTAACACCAGGTAGCCTGCGTTTGCTACTTTTATTAAAAATAATGCGCATAGAAATAGAAAAATGCCGAGGTTGTCGTTATAAAGACAACTGGGAAGATATGACCATGTGAATGACATTGCGCTTTCAAGTCTTGTTTGCGAGGAAAATGTTTCATTCATTAGGGAAATCATCGTATTTAAGGTACCGGGACCTTGGGCGTTTGTGCTAACCTCATTTGAACATAGACGTCGCAACCACAAGGGATGCGGCATCCAATGGCCTTAAGGTCAAAGCAACGGGATGAGATAAATCTATGAATATACCTTTCTACGACCGTCGCAATTCGTATTGAATAGATACTAATTACATTTACTTTTTTTGGCTTGTGAAATAAAAGATTCGTTAGTATTCTATTTCTTTTTAGCTTTCGTTAGTAAAATTAATTATATGCGTTATCTGCTTATAAATGATTGTCTACTTCTTAAATGAAGGTATTATTAAATGACGAGAAATCTTTTATCATAATAAATAACTATAGATAACTAAAGTCTAAAATAATTTATTACATTTTATTCAAGGTTATTGATAACATTGACACATAACGTTAAATAACTTGCTGCCATGTTATTCGTAGTGGCATGATGCAGTTTTGAGCTGCTGTTTTGAACTTGTAACATTAGTGATCTCGTATCCCCATAGCATCCTGATCCTAAATAGCCCCTGAAAACACCTACTTACCTTTAAACCATGACAATATAAAATTATCATCAAATCTGCTCCAGTTTTATTGTACACCAAAAGCTCAATATTGAGCCGTTTGATATGTATATGAGTATATTTAAGAGTACACTGATCATATTCCCGTCAGTTGGGAAGCGTCCGCCTGCTGGGACAGATAACGCTGCGAATGTCAATCTCTGCGGGTCCGCTCTATTTGGGGAGGATCAAAGTTACGGGAGGGGATTATAAGGGTCGGAGATAAGCTCATTTTCTAAAGCTCAAATTTGTACCCATCTCCAACGTCGAGACGTCGACGACTCGGGTTTTTGTAAATGATTCGCCAGCGCCGGGACTCATTTCGTAAATTAGCTTTGACAAATGACAATACAAATTACGATTTGTAGTGACAACTTTAAAAAGTTCTCTCATTTTGAAATCTTTTCATTCTTAAGTTGTTCGAGAAATGATCTGTACCTACTAAATTGCGTAGGTTTCTTAATTACGTTTTGATATGAAATTACAAGTTACTGTTGCTTCAGAGAGTGTACAGGCTGAATGCTGCGACTTTGCTGCGACACGCGAGAGCTCATTATGTAGAACCTTGGTCAGGTTAATCGGGCAATCTCGAAAATTTCATGTGGCGGTATTTTATTTATCATGAATCAGTACATTTATCAGTACCATATTTTGAAGGTGATAGGCCGTCGCCCTGAGAAGTACCTACTATCGCCACATCCAATTTTACCGTAAAACATTTTATTGTGTTTCGGAAAGAGGGTGTGGTTGACGGAGTTCACTAAATACGTCGCGATCATCCTTGTCCTGAAAAGTAGTAACGCATCTATTTGCGATTTCAGGTAGGACTAAGTTTCTGCCTAAAGTTGCAAATATGTATGTCCATGTGTTGCAGTGACCACTTAACACTTTGTTGTACTACTTTTATTCAATCAAAGAAAAAAGCGGATAATTAAATTGATAATGATAACAGTCTAAATATCAAATTAAAATACGTGATTAAATATTATAATATTAAAAATCAATAAAAATATTTTTTAAATGGCAAACCAATGTTTGACCTTAGAATAATTCAGTGCGATTCTTAATAAGACTAAGCGGATACAAACAGAGGTTATTTCAGTTCAAACCACGCAAAAACGGGAAAAGATTGCGCGCCCTAATTTAATTGCCCACGTTATTTCTTAGACCACTCCACGTAATAAAATAATCTAAACGAGGCAGAACGAATCTCTTTTATGAAAATATGAGTTAATTGCTTCATAACACGTTTACTCTGACGAGGGTCCGAAAAAGACACAAAGAGGCTCTAGGCAAAAACCTTTTAACGAGCGCATTAACGTTGAGCTCTCGTGTTATAATACTTGACATATTGTAATGTTTTTCGCGACTCCACATAAACACAATAACGTGAACAAGAAAACAAAATCTCTCGTAAAACGTTATCCCTATCGTTTTAAACATATCCAATCCGCTTGAGGTTGTTTTAAAATAATCTCTTCATTTTATTAATTTTGTTTGAATCATTCGTATTTAGGGGGCAAAAAAAGTGTACAGTTTTAAGTATTTTAGTATTTTAGAGGAATACTTTAAATTCTGAGTCGTAACAATCTGAGTCGATGTACGAAAACCAACGCTTTAATCGAATAAGGAACTTGACAGAAGTTCTATTGTAAGAAATGTATGTACATATAGAGACAACAAACATTTTAATAAGAAATAATCATTAGGACAATGATTATTCTCAATAAGATCCACGAGGATGTATTAAGAATAATAAGATCAATTTCAAGTTTGAACGCTCATTTTATCGACTACGTTTAAAACAGAAATTGTTTTGAAACACCTACAACTTTTACCGCCAGGGAATTTAAATTTATAAAAGTTAAAAAGGTAGCTTTCGACTCTTAAATCAACATAAATTGCCAAGACATCAATTCGCTGAAAACAATTAATGTTCCAGGCGACGATTTTCATCTCTTAATCGTCCCGTAAAACAATGGGTAAGAGAATCCTCTTTTTCCCCCACTAACGGCCGAAATTATTATTATATCTACAGATTGAGATTAGTTTTAATCTAGATACGCCTGTATCGATGGATCGATGTCCAATTCAAGTCCCAATATCATAACTCCACAATCCTAGATTTCTTTCAATCCGAGATAGTCAATGATCTTTTTCCTCTTAAACCATTCCTTTATACGTACAAATGTTCTTTATACGTATATTTTTATGCAATTTTATGCTTCAAATATTGCATGTTTGGATTGCGGACTAGTTATTGACACGCTTTCCGCAGAAAATTGATTGAACATTTAATCGAAGATACCGAAATATGGATCAGGAACAAAATTTAATTTCGACCGTTAGTCTTGAAACCAGTCAAGTGGAACTGCCACCTGGGGAAGTACCATCGCCTCACCCAATTGTACCTTAGAGCAATTTATTGTGTTACGGAAGAAAAGTATGGTTGCCGGTTACTAAATATGAGGATGACCGTCTTAGTCCTAAGAAGTAGCATCACATTTATTTAAGATCTCAGGTAGGACTAATGTACTGCCTGAGGTTGAATATGGATGTTCATGAGTTGCAGTGATAAGTTAACACACAGTTTCGTAGGTAGGGCGCCGTCCGGGTAAGTACCACCGCGATACCCAAATCTACCGTGAAGCAATTTATTGTGTTTCGGAAAGAGTGTGTGAGTGAGTGCGGAGAAGTGTGGATGCCTGAATTCAGTAAATACGAGGCGACCATCTTAGTCCTCAGAAGAAGCAACGCATCTATTTGCCATAAGTTTATCATATCAATCATACTTATGAACTTTTTTTATGTGGCTGTGTACTTTCACGTTCACAATTCCATTCAACAATCTCTATATTATGGGCACAATAGACATACATACATACGGATAACACACACATCACAGATACATAAACTGGGACCTACAAGAAGAAATTCTTTATTTACATTTCTGCTCAGCTGGGAGACAAACTCAGACCTTCAGAGGGATAGACAGAAATGTTTACCAGTACGCCATACAGGTCGCCATTTTTTTTGTAACAAGTGACGATCTATTTTCCTTTAAAAATGTTTTCAATTGGCACCAGTTACCGCATTTTAACTGTGCTCCAATTAAGTTTGAAAACTTGCTTCACGCCGCAAATTGAAGATCAATTAAGTGAAGGAACTCTCTTACCACTTATTATAATGAACGAGGAAATGTCTCAATTTTGCATTGAAATTTTTATTTTTAACCTAAAGATTTTAACTGCATTACGATAAGGTTGAGTGAGCAGTGATAGCCTAGTGGTTGAATTTCGGCCTACCATTCCGGTAGGTCCGGACTAAAGCTTAAAAAAAAACTTTTTTTTCTTTCTCAGGCATGCAGGTTTCGTCACGATGTTTTCCTTCACCGAAGAGCAAGTGATAATTATTGTAAATTACGCACATAACATCGAAAAAGGTGCATGCGGGGATCAAACCCGAACCATAAATTCAACCACTAGGCTATCACTGCTCGCCTTATAATATCACAAGCCATCCTTATAATATCACATTTTCTCTGCGATGAAGGGAGTCTAGAATATTATGCACACATATCTGCCTTCAAAGCCATTGTAAAGTGTAAAGCATATAACAGCATGTTTTATGAAAGCTGTTTACTTACCACGATATTTTCCAACGTTGTAGGTACAGGAAAATGCTCACCTCTCAGTACGGTGCATGCACTCTGCTTGGTGACATCGAGAGGAAGACATTCCACGTAAAACATGGCGCCTTTAAAGATAAACTCTGTTAATATAAGATTAAATTTCTCTTTCGGTCATATTTAGACTCCATGAAATGTGGTACAAAAGTGAACTTCCTTTACCTAAAAAATTAACGACTTATTAATCAATTGAAGTATTTTAAAAACAACTGCTTAATTAAAAATATGTGAAAAACCTAAAGACGACCTCCCCAGCCCACATAAATATTCACCTGCACATAATTAGTAAATATATTCAAAGCTATCTAAAAATGGACCCCTAGGGCATTCGCTGACGATAAATAAGGGAGGTTTTTGTATATGCTTTACCTCACCCTCGTCCCAAATTAGCGCTAATTAACTGAAGCAGCAAGTTTCCTCATTGAGAATCCTATTATAAATTAAGTAGTAGACACTCATTTATTTTAAACTAGGGAGAGTTTGCGGCTTCGTCTCTGAAAAGTTTATTAAACAGGAAAGAACTATAGTCTTTCTGTTATGTTTTCTACCCAAAGGTTGTCTAGAAGAAATCGCTGTTGGAGCGATTAGACCGCCTTTTGGTCACCACTTTCTTATTTTACCAAAAACTGTAAACTTAATTTACAAGTAGTGTACAATAAAGTATATTTGTTGTTGCTGTTGTTGTAATATTATAAAGAGCAAAGATTTGTATGTTTGTTTATAATGGATTAACTAAAAAACTACTGTACTGATTGTTAAATATTTTTTCATGTACAGAAAGGTTAATTATCAGCGAGTAATATGGGCTATATTTATTAAAAAAAATTGAATTAATTACGAAAATCATAAAAATCTATATAAGTATGTGTCAAAAAATAATTATGCAATTATCATGTATGTCATTTGTCGAATGTAAAGGAGTAAGCAAATCTCGAAAGTGACATTCCGAGAATACAAAAATTAGTTTTCGAACGGCATTTGCCATTTTTAATCGACATAATAA
Organism: Tiana niger; assembly: GCA_018249895.1. NCBI lineage: Eukaryota > Metazoa > Arthropoda > Insecta > Lepidoptera > Hesperiidae > Tiana > Tiana niger. Next base: position 10,379 of record DWNH01001005.1, read on the forward strand.
TATGTCGAATGCAACATCATCTCTACGATACGAGAATCGGCCTCCTGGTGTTGCAAATGTTGATAGGCGTCGATAATCCAGTATCAGGTAGCCACGGGCATACCCGCTAATTAACCCCTATTTTTATTTAAAAAAATATTTCATGTTGAATAACAAATGATAATATTTAAGTAAGTAAGTAAAAATATATGCCGTGTAACAAGATAACTTTAATAAAGTGAAATCACTACAAAATAAAGGTTAGACACAAAGTGTCGATTCTCGAAGACCGATCAAAGTTTTATAACAATATTACGACGTACAGTCGTTAGGAAAAGCACGTCTTCCATCACGCATTCTTCACCAAGTTAGTCATAAGTTTTGCCAGCAATATAATGGCTACCCCGATTTATGTCCGGACGCAAAAAACTTCTTACACGTGTAACGACTAGCGGCGACATAATAGGTGCCTTAAAACTGTGCACATAAATTGTAAAGTTTTCCAATTTGAATTTAACTAACAACTTGAGATTTTCTCTGTACTCTAAAAGAGTTTCAATGTTTTAACTAAGCACGGCTGCGTTGGAAACGGGGGTCGAAAAACTTTAACATGATAAAAATCTTGGTGCAACCATGAGCGCAGACGGCCGCGTTCCTTATTTTAATTTGCTGTATTAAAAATTGCTCTGGCCCTGTTTTACAATGCCCTGATAATTTATGTGGCCAGTTATTTTATTCGTTTTTAAATTCATTTTTTTTAAAACATGAATTCAATTTTCAAAATTCGAAAAATATTTCCTCGTGATAACTTGAGATGAAGCTAAAAATTTTTTGTTTGTTTTTTTGTTATTTTTAAATTCTAATAATATACTCTGTGCGAAAAACGTTATCAGAATTCCTAAAGAAAAATAAAAATGTTTCATGTATGTATGTTAATACATAAGTAATTGTAAATATTGCTGTTATTAAAAAAGTTTAACTTTTTATACTTTGCTAATTTGGGAAAAACTGCCCGTGAACTTTTTTCAATCGGCCTATTGAAATACTTTCGGAAACAATTTGGTAAAAATGTTGAGTGGAAGAGTGGAAGATTAATTTTATCTAGTCTCAAAGAATTAATGTTATTATCGTAGCCAGAAAAGTAGTTTATTACTTTATACAGTATTTAATATTTTTACTCCTTAACTTTGATTGTTGTAACTCTTCGAATTGTTTTATTGATTTAAAGTAGTAAATATTCAGAATACAGAGTAGTAGTTTACCCACTAAATCATCTATCATAGCAAAAAATAAAATATATTGAACCGAAAAGATTGTCGTACAAAAGACCGACTTAATGCTAAATATTAGTGTCTACCAGCACGCCTCGGGATACACGAAGGCTTTTTAGAAAAACTTCGAGTAGCTATATGCTCTTTCCATTTATAATCCTGTATTTGAATTAAGCAAAATTATGCTGAAATACTTGAAGTAATATTTAAGAAAGATCCCAAAAAGCACAATTTTCCTACCAAACGTATAAAATCTATTCTGAAAATTCAATTATGTACAAACACTTAAGTTCGCCACGCGAACGGCGGTATTTTTATTAAACTATGGATTACGTCCGAGACATGTAATTTTCCGCACGAAATACGTAAACCAATACCAGAGGAGGATAAAGCTTTTTACTTTGGCAATATAAACTTCGCTAACTTGATTTTCGCGAAATATCTCTTAGTTATTTAGGAGTTATCCTAATATTTGTTCGATCATCTAAATGGAATGAAGTTTTCAAGCTTTCTTTGACGCCGCAATTTTGTACAAAATTATTGTTATTAATATTAATATTGTTTGTTCAATCTTGGCAATTTTATTCTTAGCGATGTAAAACGATGTTTAAACATTTCTATTTTACATCAATGCCACTGCGGAATGTTCGTTAATTTTAACAAGAGGGATTTAGTTATTAAATCGATAGGCCTTTTAGTCTAGTGGTTAGCGAACCTGACTGCAAAACGGGATATCGTAGGTTTGATTTCCACTCATAACAAATGTTAGTGTGATGAGCACGAATATTTGTTAT
>DWNH01001006.1:0-12417 GCA_018249895.1 Tiana niger
TTATTGTATAATACGCACATAACATCGAAAAGTTAGAGGTGCGTGCGGGGATCGAACCCGGACCTACCGGAATGGTATGCCGAAATTCAACCACACTAGGCTATCACTGGTCGTTTGGCTCGAAATTTACTTATTAGGTCAGAATTCAACTAAATTCAATCACTACTCTTATTCTTAATATTTCAAAATTATTCATAATCATACAAAGTGATTTCGAAAGGCAAATGTGGACTCAATGGCTTCGATTATTACGTAAAGCTAGGTAATTATTATTTCTGTTAAAAAGCACAAGAAACAAAGTCAACCCCTAGAATAACGCTGTAAGGGTGTTATCGACCGCGTGCTTCCATTTACCAAATTGAGTGAAATATGCGTCCCTAAACACCGCAAGAGACATTAAAAAACGCCTTCCGAACTTTTAATATTGTAATAAGACTTTGATTTAATTTCCTTTTATCATTATTTATGTAAGAATGAACGGTAAAAAGGCGATAAGTCCGTGTTATTATTATTTTTTTCGTGGGGAAATTTGTACCCTCCCATCCGCAGAACGCCTTACTGTAGCACACCGTGTAGAGGTTAGATGGCGTCACAGTGTAAATAGCTTCTTTGTTAGAAACAAAGATTCAAATTGATGTACTGTTAAGTTAAACGTACAATTTTCACTATTAATTTTTACTGTGCCTCCTTTGAAGTGACGCATTGTAGTTTTAAAGTGCAGTACGTAAGGTCGAAAATCGTGTGTCTTTTCTATTGCTTTTCCTATTTCCATCACATGCCGAGGGCGACAAAATATCAGGGTGTTAACAACTTGTTGAACCGTTTTGTTACGAAACAAACCGTGTCCGGTTTTTTGTGCTCGTGTCAAGTTAACAATGGTTTTGTGTAACTATGGGTTTCAGGGCTGCTTTTTGATGGAAATCAGTGAGCCGAGGGTGCGGAGTTCCTGCTGTGACGTATTGGATTGACATGGAAAATGACTTTTCTTGATTTAATTTGAAATTAATTTGAACTGATATTGATAGACGGATGATTTCCTATTTTGGATTAGGGTTGGCTAGTACACGTCAACATTGTGTTAATATTGTGACGTCAGATGGGTATGTTTTATTGTTGGATGTTTTGTTCAGATTGATTCTTATTTATTGCTTTTTACAGGTGGATGGTTGTGAAGGACCATTAAAATTGTTATAATTTTGTTTTATCTATGACATCTTTATTTACACCAGATCTCGATTATCGGGACTGTATAATTGTAAGTGTATTAATAGATGTAACTTGCACAATGTCTAGTATTTATCAAGTTATTCTAGTATTAAGAGGGTCCTGATTTCAAATCATAGCGCGGCACAAAATCGAATGACAACAGAAAACTGTTGGTTTGGGATGACTACAGATTTTGTATAATAACTATGAGAGATGGCCCTAGTTTAGGGTTGCGAGTTTTTTTTATTGAATGTAAGTAGCAAACGAGCATGCACGTCGCTTGATGTTAAGTGGTCACTGCAACCCACAGACATCCACTTGCAACTTCAGGCAGTACCTTAGTGCGTTAATATTTCTGAGGATTAAGATGGTCGCCTCGTATTTAGTGAACTCCAGCACTCACACCGTCTTCCAAAACACAATAGATAGCTATACGGTAGAATTGGGTGTGGCGGTGGTACTTTACCGGGCGGCGAGCTACCACCTATCATTAATCAAAAACATTGAGGTATCCTAGATTTCACATAGGAAAAGTTTTATGAAACAACAGATACATGCGTACAACTCTGGCAAGTAAGGAACCCTTATTTACGAATGTTATACCTAAGTAAAAAAGGTTTTAGAAGCTTTAAAGTCCGTAGTATAAATCAATTAGGCGTTTTAAATTAAAATGGTTCAAGGGTGGCATTATCCATTTCGTCACGCCACTGCGTCTTTGAGGATATTTTATCATAAGCCAAAGTATTCGAAGGCATTACGGAGGTAACCTACAAAAAATACTGCAAATATTATAACGTTTAAGTCATAAACGGAAAGCGAGTTGTATAAATTCCAATTAATTCTAAAAATATTATAAATGCGAAAGTTTATATGACTAGATATTTGAATGTTTGTTAATTATTCACGTAAAAACTGCTGCACCGATTGGCTGCATTTACGTTGCTAGGCTTGAAGGACTCTTTTAAAGCCTTTTTTGAAGAATATTGTAATCCAATATGTGAATACCTCAGAAGGAAATTGGTTCTAGAGTTTGCACGTTTGTGGTAAGAATAAACACTTCGTTTAGAGTTTAACACTGCCCAATCTCCTACTCCTTCGTGCGCGCAGCTTTCTGTTAAAGGCATCCGACAAAGACAAAATTATTTATTTGCACAAATATGGGTAGGTACAAAGGTAGTATATAAACATTTAGTTCATACCTTATTTACCTTTTCAGGTATAAAAAATACAGTAATACTAACTTGCTATACGAAATTTAAATAAAATTTAACAAATTAACTACAGAGCAGTTATACATCAGTTAATATTTGTGACAAACACATTCATACCCATTGTTGTACAATTGCAAATTATTACGTCTTTATTTTTATTTACTTACTTTTTTTTTATTTAAAATATCTTGGGACAACTCACATACGGTCATCTGATCCCAAACTAGGCAACTAGGCCTGTTCTATGGTAACCGGACAACTGATAAACATACTTAAATATTTTTTTTTGTACATACATACTTATATAGATAACAATATACCCAGACACAGAACAGATTCGTGCTCATCACACAAACATTTGTTTTGGGTGGAGATCGAACCCACGACCTCCCGTGTAGCAGTCAGGTTCGCTAACCACTAGACTACGAGGCCAGTCCATTTCATTTGTGCATCCGAAGTTTTCGCTTCACGTATTTAAGTATTAACATTTTGCCCAGTTTACTGTTTACTTTATTAACTCGCTGCTCGTTTCCAACTTACACCGCTACTAATCTTATAGCAGTCAGGGGTGATCCCCTTAATGTGTTTGCATAATGGCAGCCATTAAAACATTTATAACGAGCCGTTGGATACTGCCCTTAACGAATACATTTCTTCAATAAACTATAGTTGACTGTTGTGTTTTTTACTGTAGTGAAGATAGAATGGTGGACAAATATTTGTCAAATTAATGTTAATATCACCAACCTTTCTTTACTACTGAAACAAATCTCTCCTTTACTGCCCAAGTGTTTCGTTTCCTAGTTAGTGGAGATTTCGTGACGGAAGTTTAAAGGTCTGCAATAATGTTTAATCTCTCCTTTGCTGTTTTTGTAAACACATCGCGACGGTTTAATGAACGAAACCTCAAAAATATAACTTAAAAAATTAAAAAAAGAAACAAAACACTCCGAAGCAGTTTTTCCGAGATAGCGGACATGAAAATAAAATAAACACGTGAAAACACGATAACAAAAAAAAACAAAAATAATACTTCAAAGCACCAAAATGCAGACTAAATTATGCGACCAGCGGTTACCCATCACACTGCTGAATGTGTTCGACGTATGTATGTGTGACTTAGTGATGCAGTGAACGATGATGTGCACAAGCGAAGCGCGCCTCAGCGGCTCCCAAGTGTAGCTTAACGGTTGACTGTAAGTGACAAAAACTAATCACCTCGCAGTGACTGTGTAAGTCAAACCATCGAGAAAATGACTTGGGCGAGTGGTAATGTAGCGAGATGGAAAGTAGAGTAGAGTGTCCCCATAATGAATGACAGTGACTGGCATTTTACTAATTGTTGAATATTTTGCTAAAGGAGTTTGTACATTATTCGCGAGTACGTTTTTTTTTATTGAATAGCAAACGAGCGTAGCGTGCAGGCTACCTGGTTTTATGTGGTCACTACAAGCCATGAAAATCCGCAGTACCTTAGTACTACCTGAAAATAGATGCGTTGCTATTTCTGAGGACTAAAATGGTCGCCTTGTATTTAGTGAACTCCGGCATCCACATTCCCTTTCCGAAACACAATAAATTGCTTCACGGTAGATATGGGTGTGGCGGTGGTACTTTCCCGCGTGGCACCTTTGAAATCATCATTCAAGGTTGATTATAGAAGGGTAAGAAGCTGATTTATATTCCTATATTTGCTCGGTGAATTTGATTAGGTATGCGTATCAAAAAATATATCATTTTAAAAATCAATTTGTCCGCTTGATTCACTTTTCCGTAATGACAGAAAAATCTTTTATCGTGAAATACTTCACATACATAATGTACTTAATTTAAAAATTGAAATAAGTAAATCACAAACAAAAAATACTGAAGCCTATCTTTCATGTATAGTGTGAAGGGTCATTAAGTACATTTTGGCGCAAAGAGCTTTACATTTAAAGCTTTCAGAGACACTGTACTGCGATCGTAAATTTTCACGCGTCGTTACAATGAAAACACAGTTAATGTGACAGGGTAATTTGCAGCTCTCTCAAGTATGAGAGCGTAGGATTGATCATTTGTTAATGAAATTATTGTAATAGTACTAACTATTAAATTAGTTTTATATGTGGTAGGCTGTCGCCCGGGTAAGTACCTCCGCCACACCCAATTACTCTTCTAAAGTCTTGTATTTCGGAAAGAGGGTGTGCCGAGTTTTAGTCCTCAGAAGTAGCAATGCATGTATTTGCGATCTCAGGTAGGACTAAGGTAGGTACACCACTTAACACCAGGTGGCATGCATCCTCATTTGCTAGTTTTAGTTTAGTTAATAAAAAAGAAATATAATAAGTATATACATCTTATGCTATGTTAATATTGTGGGGAATATTATTTTATTATGTAGCAATATTACCCGATCATCCTTCAATTCCATCACAAACGCTAATCAACAACAATCAATCCATCAAAAAATAATTATTATCTGTGCATGTAACCTCGGTCGCGTGCGCTCTCGCGGCGTTGCGCAAGCGCGTGCTTCGGTGGGCAAGCAGGCCGCGCCTGAATCACTTCCCGTGTGCTCACGTCCGAGGTACGCTCACTTCCACTTGCTGTTTGTGACTAGTATTTGGACGACGACCCATGTGGTGTAGTGGTTACTATGCCGGTCCACCATTCGAAGGGTCCTGAGTTCGATTACCCGCGGGGCAGACGTTTAAATGATGTATTTAGATTTCTGTTCTTTGTCTGGGTGTGAGTGTAGTTGTCTTTGTGTGCGCTCATGTTACACACGACACAGGATTCTTAAATCGTAGCTTGGGACTATGAGTGTGAAGCGTTATTTTCTTAAATCGCTTTTGATGTTATGTGTGTTTAAATAGTGTAATTTTGAACGGTCTATCGTTCTATCTTTGAACGTTTACGGCGTTAGATTAAATTGAAACTAGGTATTGAGGACCAATGATACAATATAAATTATTTTAGGTTGACCTACCTTGGACAGAAATATCAGGATTCGGAATGGAAGCACGAGCGTGTTTTTTAACATTTCAAAGGGCTCAGGACCGGACGGAGTGGCGCCAACTAGAGGAGGCCGATGTCCATCAGTGGACAACTAAAGGCTGATGGATGGATGACTAAAAATATTACACTAGGCTATACTATAATCGGATACAAACCAGCGTCAAGTGGAACGCACCAGGTTCGCGACGAAAACCGCGATGTATCATTGCTTTTACTTGTAGAATACGCAGGGCCGTTCCACACTCTGACTCTCGTACTCGCGCGAAATACTTCATAAATTATTGCACAATTAGCCAACAACACTTTACTATTATTATAGAGAGCAACAACAAATTCGCAACCTTATTACCATAACAATAAGAGCGATAGCCCATTTTCTAAAATTTTCAGAAGAGTCATTTAACTTGGTGCATATACATATGTCCTGTCATTACGTTTGGAGGTCGGTGGTGGAGGATGCGATTTCCATTTGGCTCAATTATTTTGAGCGATACTCGTGTAATTAAAAGAATAAAGATGATACGTGCTTCCTATCGCGGCATGGATTATATCATTGATTTGGATTGCTGGTCTTTAGACTCTAATTAGGTATAATAAGGTTATAATGAGCGTTAAAAAACAAAAAATCTATATTGTTCAATTATTTTTAAAATTTTCATCTACATACCTACATTTAAGTTTTTATCTACGAAGTATTTTTAGCTATAATCAAACAAAAACGGTTAAGTAGGTGTTTTTTACTAAAGTTATTCTTTAATTATGTTTTTTTTTCTATAAATATATTATATTTATGAATCTTTCTTATTCGAGAGACCTGTGCCCAGCCAGGGACAATGACGGGTTGATGATAACTAATGTTCTACTAATAAATTTTACTTAAATCTAGTATTACTGTATTTTGTACACCTGAAAAGGTAAATATCATCTGAACTAAATGTCTATATACCATCTTTGTACCTATTGCATATTTGGGCCAATAAATAATTTTGTCTCTGTCTTTGTCTTTATATCCACGTCAAAGAATCAATTTAATCTATATAATGTATGTATGTATTATTTATATCTATTAGCTTCACACTATATCTGTTTTTTTTCTGTTAGGTTTTCTATGTTTTATATATTTGTTTTACTGTATATTTCTTCCTTTTCCTCTTATTTTATTTATTTTTATATTTCATCTTTATACCGCCATCATATATCTCTGCACATCCCAAGGTTGGCTACTAAAGAATGCTCTGTAGCATTAAGCCCGCCTTTTGTACCACTTTGTTTTGGTCAATAAAGAGAAAAAAAAATACTGCGCGGGCAAAGCCGCAGGCGAAAGGTACTGTATAATAATAATAATAATAATTGCATATCAATATTTCCAGGTGACATACATCAACCCTTACAATGGTATGCTTAAACCTCAACCCAATCTGCGAGAAATCGATGTTAGTTCTTTAGTGAAACTTTCAGAAGGTAAGAGGCTAAACTAGAAAAAAATTACATTCAACTAAAATAAATGGTTTATCGACCTAGAAAATAGTAATGTAGGTCGTTTTGAAGTTTCAAGGTCGGTCATTTTTTTTTGCAGAATAAAAGTACCAAAACAAGCATACCTAGTGTTAAGTGGTCACTGCAACTCATGTGCATCCACTTACAACGTAAGTACTTTAGTCCTGCTACTTCTGAGGACTAAGACCGTTGCCTCGTACCGCAACCACACCCTTCTTCAATTCAATAAACTGCTTTACGGCAGAGTTGGGTGTGGCCGTGGTACTTTATCAGGTAGTACCGGTAGTAGTGTTTCGGAAAGACAGTGTGGATGCTGGAGTTTACTAAATACGAGGCGACCATCTTAGCCCTCAGAAGTAGCAAGTCATCTATATATGTATATGCGATTTCAGGTAGGACTAAGGTACTGCTTGAAATTGCAAGTGGATATCCATGGGTTGCAGTGATGACTTAACACCAGGTGACCTGCACGCTCGTTTGCTACTTTTATTCAATAATAATAATGAGACAAAAACATTACCTTTTAATTATTTTGACCGTTTTCTCATCCTTTCAGATAATGATTTACACGATATCAGTAAACATATGACTAAAAAAGTAGATATCACCGATATGTCTAAAATTATGGCCATGTTCGTCGGTATTAATGAAGAGATACTGAAGAACCAAGAAGTGAATGATCTGCTTTACGATGTCGACCAGAATTTTGATGTAGTCATATCCGAATGGCTGATAATGGAAATATTTAGCGCGTAAGTATTTTCAACATACATTACAACAACAATAACAACAACAATTATTCTTTATTGTGCACTACATAAATATATAGTAAGAAAACAAAAAAGATAACACAAAAACTTATCGCTAGGCAGCGATCTTTTCCAGACAATTCTTGGGTAGAATTTTCGAAAAGGGAGCCAGATTTAAAGAAAAAGGTAGGGTGCAAAGGTAGGTTGGTTGCCGTAGTTCATGAAATACGAGTCATCTTAGTCCTCAGAAGTAGCAACGCATCTATTTGCGATCTCGGGTAAGACTGAGGTACTATCTGAAGTTGTAACTGGATGACCAGTGACCACTTAACACCAGGTGGCTTGCACGCTCGTTTCCTAATTTTATTCAATAAAAAAACAAAAGGTCTAGTAAGTGAAGTGATGCAAAATCTAAATTTTGCAAAATCAAAATCAAAATCAAAATATTGGTACTTATTTGTACAAATATGTACAAAGATCTTCCACTAATATGTAGTTAGTTCAATCCATATTTATAATAGTAATAAATTCATATTTACTATAAATCCTTATTTAGTTTTTACGGTGTAAAAAATTTCAAAATAAATAAACTAAAATGAAGATCAAAATTAAAATTAAAATTAACAAGTTTATATAACTAAGCAAATGTTTTTATCACAATAACCTTTATTAAAATGTATGAGCGAGTCATCGGCTTAGTGCAGTGTAGATAACGACAATTTTTAGACATAACTCAAAATAATTTTAAGCTTTATTCTAATTTAAACACCAAAAAAAGAACCCGCTTAACACGATAAATAACTCCTTGATTTTATTTTATCAGGATGGGTACAGTATTCGACTGTCCATTCATTTGGTTTACGACCATCGACCCTCATTGGATGGTATTGAGGTTGATCGATGATATACCGAATCCGGCTTACAATGCAGATGCCGTATCCAGTAATACGGTGCCATTTTCGTTCCTGCAACGCTTTCAGGAATTACAGAAAGTATTGCTAGTTCTAATATTGGAGTACTTGTGAGTATTTATTGATTTGTTGTCTTCATTTTGTTTTATAGTTATATAAAAAGAAACCGATGTATCAGAAATAATCGTACGCTGGTCATTTTACGAAGTCTCCCTCGGAATTTTGCGTAAATAATTTTCTCGAAGGCTGTTTGAGTTTATTCCTCACTAATTGTAAATTGTGCTCTGCATCAATATATCTGTCACTGTTCAGCTCTAAAAAATCTTTTGATCGTATAAAAATATGATACAATAAAGAACGTTCAACGGCTCAGACATATCTGACCCTAAACTAGGCAAAGCCTGTGCTATGGTAACCAGATACTGATATTTTTTTTAAATACATACTTATATATATAACAATACACTCAGACACAACAAATATTCGTGCTTATCACACAAACATTTGTTCTGGGTGAGGATCGTAACCACGACCTCCCGTTTGTCAGGTTCGCTAACAACTACACCAAGAGACCAATCAAACTCTGTAAAATCGTGAAGGCTGATAAGAACACTTTTACGGCATGCAAATTGTTACTTGTAACTGTTTATTGAATATCTTACAGCTACATTTCTGGCATCGGGCAAAAGGACTACGAAAGATTCGTGGTACCTGTCTTGAAACACAGAGGTAGACCTGTGCCTTCCTTTGATGAAGTCAGATATAACGCCTCGTTGATGCTCGGAAATTCACACGTATCAATGGGCAACGCTGTTCGAATTCCACAGAACTATATACCTATCGGGGGCTTCCATGTTGATCCTGACGTCAAACCTTTACCTGAGGTAAGTGTGACTATTCCCTATATATATTTTTTTTAATGTAAATAGACGCAAACAGGCATACGGGCCACCTGATGGTAAGTGGTTACCGTCCCCTATGAACATTTGCAACACCGGAGGGGTTGCCCTTGCGTTGCCAGCCTTCAAGGACTCTTTTAACGCCTTAATAATAAAAACTATTTGAACTATTTTATAAAAAGCTCCGACACAAAATATATTTTGAAGTTTAATATACTGGTAAGTGCAAAATTTTAATCCAAACTCCCTTGCGATCGTCTGCTCAATTTGTCCAATCTGCCCAATTATGCCGTGTATACCTTTTATAATATACAAAGCGTATTAAAAATGGTTCCAGGACCTGAAAAAGCTTTTAGACAACTCTAAAAATGGCCTAATATTCTTCAGCATGGGATCGAATTTGAAAAGTCAGTATATGCCAAGCGAATTGAAACAAAGTCTTCTGAAGATGTTTGGCAGGCTAAAGCAAAATATCATTTGGAAATTTGAAGAAGACCTGCCGAATAGACCAAAAAATGTCCATATTATGGAATGGGCTCCTCAACAGAGTATTCTCGGTAAGAAGTTGGTTATGAGTTGATTTTAATTTGTGAAATATTGATTTTTTTTATAACTTAAACCTAGCAAACAGGCAGACGGGCCACGGTCACCGTCGCCTATAGACATGAGCAACACCAGAGGAGTCGCCGATGTGTTGCCGGTTTTGGAGGACTGCTCTCTTAGCGCCTTTTGATCGATAAGCAAATTCATTTTGATAACCGTCGACAGATAATTTATTTTTAAATATATTTTATCTTCAAGACATGCTTGTCATAGTGACTATTACTATATTGATAAGATAAGGGTTAAAGTTTTGTGTCTAATAAGCCTACATAAAAATACTTTACAAACATTTGTCCTGGGGTAATCGGACCTATGATCTCTCGCTTAGGAGTCAGATTCGCTAACCACTACATCAAGAGGCTTGGTGTTAAGTGGTCACTGCAACCCATGGACTTGCAACTCAAGGCAGTACTTTAGGCCTTTTTTTGTTTACGGGGGGAAACTTTCAAAAGTAGCCGACAACCGTGAGAGTGACCACGGGCTATGTTGGATTTTTACCCACTAAAATCCCCTCGGTTTCCTACCTCAGCGCTTTTGAAGGTCTCCGGGATCTTCAAAGGAACGCACCGTTGTCCCCATGTGGCCACATATGCCGTTGGCCTTTCCGGTGTCTTTTCGTCTCAGACCCCAAAAGCAGCCTCAGTACTTTAGGCCTACCTGAGATCGCAAATAGATGTGTTGCTACTTCTGAGGACTAAGATTGTCGCCTCGTATTTAGTGAACTCCGGCAACCACACCCTTCTTCCAAAACATAATAAATTGCGATAGGGTTGGTGCATGCTCGCTACTTTTATTCAATAAAAAAAAGGTTACAAGGAAACCTAAATTTTTAGTATGATGAACAACATTTTACACCTTCCAGCCCATCCGAACTGCATCATCTTCATCACCCACGGCGGTCTATTATCAACGACAGAAGCCGTTCATTTCGCAACACCAGTAATCGGGATTCCAGTCTTTGGAGATCAGTACAGCAATGTAGATAGAGCTGTTAAGAAGGGATTTGCGAAGAGAGTTGATCTATCGTTTGCAATGGCGGAGAATTTAGAAGTAGCTATTAATGAATTCTTAACGGATTCTAGGTAAATAGAATTTTGTTATTCAATTAATTTTGAAGCACCGTAAGCTAGACAAGTTATTTAGAATTAACCAATAAGCACTATAACACTAGCGTTCGTCATCCGGAGATGAGCCTATAAAGGCGCTGCGCTAGGGGACACTGCTGCGTTCCTACGGAGATTCCGGAGTCCACTAAAAGCGCTAGGGAAGGCTACCAAGGGTGTTTTAGTGGGTAAAAACCCCATACAACCCGGAGTCGCTCCAACGGTGGCACCTTTTGAAGGTTTCCCCTCCGTAAACATAAATAGGGCAAACGATAATAGATTTTTAAGTTATTCTATTTCTTCAGATACACTAATAGAATAAAGGAACTGTCGCTGATCTACCATGACCGTCCAGTACCTCCTGGCAAAGCGCTGGTGCACTGGGTGGAACATGTGGTGAAGACTGGAGGCGCAATTCACCTTCGGTCACCAGCCTTGCAAGTTCCGTGGTACCAGAAGTTCTTCCTCGATCTGATTGTAGTGTTTGCTATTGTAATATATACTATAGTATTCACAATCAGGAAGTTAAAAAGAATTATCTTTTCGAAAAGTCAGAATGACAAGAAGAATAATTAAATTTAAATAATGAATTAAAAGGCTTTTTAATTTTAATTAACCTAGTGATCGCTCAGTGGTTGAAATTTGATCATAAATAATAATGGAAAATTTGAGGAAATGTTTCAAATATTGTTTATCTACTCTTATACACTTGTTCTTGGTACATACATATATCTGAGACCATACACTATTATAGGTACTTCCAATATAAAATAGTTCAGCAGGAATAACTCGGAATTATCCAATAATTTTTATTATTACTTGTACGCCCATTTGAACTGTTGTATATTAACATTAAAGTTCGTCAATAAAAAAAAATGTTGACAAACAAAGAAGAAAAACTTACTGAAGAATATATTTTTATTCTACTTTAATACTAGGTACTTAAGTATTTTATAGATACTAGATAGTGTTGTGTAGTTCGCTGAATCACCCCAATGACTGTACGATTGAATATTATATTTGAGCGAACATGTAGCCAATCTGCGACGTCAGATGTCATGACATATTACCTACGCGTCCACCAGTGGCCCACCCTGCCAGGCCAGACTTGGTTTCTGGAGCGGTGATGTACCACCGGTGGCCACATGGAGATTTGTTCCGTAGAACAAATACCTACTCATAAGGTATTAAAAGAGTGAATCTCTAATTATATGCCTGCATTTCATTACAATGGTAAG
>DWNH01001007.1:0-12397 GCA_018249895.1 Tiana niger
GTGTGATGAGCACGAATATTTGTTCTGTGTCTGGGTGTATTCTTATCTATATAAGTATGTATTTACAAAAAAAAATAGTATTTATGTATGTTTATCAGTTGTCTGGTTACCATAACACAGGCTCTGCCTAATTTGGGTTCAGATGACCGTGTGTAAGTTGTCCCAAGATATTTATTTATTTATCTCGACAAAGTCTTTTGATTTGTCCGTTTAGGATGTCACAGACAGACACTCATTTAAAGATAAAATTTCTTTCTTTTTTCCGCTGTAAATTAAAAAAAAACGTGTTTAATTCCAGATGTCTCGCCTGTCCCAGCGGCAAGGGTACAACCGACAACGCGCTCGAAGACGATCTTACTTACGACGACCTCGACTATGGGGAAGGTGTTGACGCGCAATCTGTATAGAGTTTCAACCTAATACTGCAGTTACATTCATCTCACCTGCAGCAGCGGGGAAGGGAGGAGGAAGATGGGCGGTCACTGCTGATGGTCACTTGTGGGCGTGGCGGACTAACCACGTCATACATCCGGGGCAGCAAAACTGACTGAGGCCTTCAGTCTAAGTTGATGTAATTTTACAAGGCTTTCAAACTGTTCACATTTGTATGTACAAGAGAAATGTTTGTTTAGTTCAAATAGGAAAGATTTGCCATATGAAACCACCTCACTAGGTACAAATAGTATGTCATCCATCCATCCATCAGCCTTTAGTTGTCCACTGCTGGACATAGGCCTCCCCTAGTTGGCGCCAATCCGTCCTGAGCCCTTAGAATCCAGCTGTTTAAATGGTATGTACGAGGCATATATTTAAAGTCTTATTTGGGATTTGAACAAGGGAACTTGATTAGAGCCCCAGACGCGCCGTCCCTTCCGGTCGCCCGATAGTCCGCCACTGCTGTCCGGCTCTACTCACTATGTCCGTAATTTCGTCCACGTTTTCGTGTCTTTCGTACTTGCGAAATTTACTAGCATCCATAGTAGAAACAAGTAGTCTTTTGTCATCAAAAACATACTTAGTGGTGGGTTAAGTCCACGGCTGGGCACAAGACCGGTAATTGTTAATTAACGAAGTTAACATTTCGAGTAACGGATTAACTTTAAAAATTGTTAACGGACTGATTAACTTCCGTTAACTGAACATAAGTCCGTTAATCGTTAATTATGTACCTACTTTATGCCAAAAGGAGCCAGTGTGGACCGCATCGAGCAGCGAAAAACACGCTCTAACAAGTTTTACGGATAGGGATTGCATCAAAAAACGATCTGAGATCTTATGGTCATAAAAGATCGATATTTTTAATTGGTCTTTCACCATCAACCTGGACAATCGAAAATCGGCTCGGTATTTTGTATGAAGAGTTAACGATTAATGTTAAATTCCTTTAAACCTTCTAAAAAGTATCGCTTTAACGTTTAACGAAGTTAACTTTTTTATCAACGGATTAACGAAGTTAACTTTTTGAATAACGGTGCCCAGATATGGTTGAGCCCAACTTTGGATACTACTCTTATTATATGCAATTAAAATATTCTTACGAGCTTCTGGTACAGCTGTCAAACATTATTTAAGGACTTAGATATAATTTTGTCATTCACAAAAATAATTACTTTTAGCAATATCTTAAGTACTCAGCGTAACATAAGTAGTTGTAGTGAAGTCTAATTTTTTACTCAATTTTAGAATTATCTTTCGTATTATTTGTACCTGTATATTAGAATTTTTAAATTGACATGACATATCAATAATTCAATTTTCTTATAAAGTAACTAAGCATTTTAAATTGTTTTTAAATCATAAAATTTTTTGAAGTTTTTACAGCTATACATATTTTTAGATGGAAGTAGCATTGTAAGAATAAATTCAATCTTTTAGTATTAAGTAGTATATTAAGAAACAAACAATATTTAGTCAGTAGTATAGTTTATGTGCATAACATATTTATACAGGTTGATTGCTAGCTAACTTGGAAACTCAGTGATTACATTTTCTTTTAATAGTTTTAATGTGTGTGTCCAAACCATAAACGTTATGCGAAATGGGTATAGTCTAAAATGAAATGAAATTGTTTTTATTCGTTACAAGGTCCATACACTTAATGAAAGTCAGAAAATTAATAAGTGCTTCAACTGTAAAGTTTGTTTTATACGACATTTCAAAAATCGTCATCATTATTTTTTTTTATTTAACAGTCACTGTGTTAACTGTAAAAAAAATCACTTAAAAATTTTTAATTTGTAAAATGGACAGTAGTTTTTTTAAATTGTATAAAGTGATAGGAAAAATATCAATTTACAATTATTTTTTTTTATCGTCAGGAAAACTCGGGACGAGTACCTTCCGTCAGTCTATACAGATATAGAGACATACAAGAACCAACATATACTGCTCTTTGGACAATTAATTGTAATTTATTAATATACATTTTTTTGGTTAATTACTGTACTGTTCTCCATTTTGGTAAACAATCAAATAGCTAAAGTCGCACGTTACGTTTTCTTACACACAAGCGTCGTGTCTATTGGTGTGTGGCTATACATAACCACATATACGGACCCATTCGGAGTCTATAAACAAAACCGTTGCACGAAGACGATGCAACGATGAATGAACAAACAATATTTATTGGATTTGCGAGTAACACCAGGTCATATGGTGACGTAAAGATGAAACCAGACTACGATAATAGTCAATCTCTGTAACGGCCGATATTAATAATCTTGATCCAATTTTAGCTCTCTGAGATTGATCGTTCAATCCATTTTGTACAAAAAGTGCGCCAATAACCAATCCGTAGATTGAATTTCAATCGATCTTTAGGAGTACCTTGTTTCTCTGGGCGGCGAACCTACCTTATAAACGCAGATAACAGATAGATGTGTACAGATTGCGTATAACCTCAGATCGATGTCAATCTCACAAATCAAATCAATTTTTATTGTGGACAGTAGGTACTTATTTTAAGATGTTACATTGATAACTGGCCGCTACGCCCTGCCTTTTCGGCGTACAATAAAAATCGGCGTACGGCGTACAAACTGTGGATAGAATATTAATTTTAGGGCGTAATTCGATAGGCGTGGCCTGTAACGTAACGGGCCGTATGACTCTAAGCATAAGCTTTATACCAGTGCCTTTTTCGTATAAGTTCTGCCATTTTTACATGATCTGAATAATTTGAAATTGCAAAATTTTTGTAATATTCCTTAAGATATTTCTAAGAAAACGAATACTCGTGTAATATTCACTTTATCGGAATTTATTATTGCTTTAATTAAATAATTAGTCTATTTCACATGATTTTACTATGAATAATAATATGTTAGGAAATGTACATAAATGTTTGTTTTTAAACATCTTTGGGCGTTATTAGTCTACTGCGACTCTCGTCTACTTCGAACAATATCGTACGAGCATTTTTAGTGTTAGAACGGACCAACACATTGAAATCGATTGAATGGATTTTATTTGCGGGTCTTGGAGTCAGGTCTTGGTGACAGTGGCGTGCCTATTTCATTGTATTATCCTTTAAGTTGATATGAATATGTATATATATTGAATAAAAGTAGCAAGCGAGCGT
Organism: Tiana niger; assembly: GCA_018249895.1. Lineage (NCBI taxonomy): Eukaryota > Metazoa > Arthropoda > Insecta > Lepidoptera > Hesperiidae > Tiana > Tiana niger. The sequence continues at coordinate 3,581 of DWNH01001007.1, forward strand.
ACAGGCCACCCTGGTGTTAAGTGGTCACTGCAACTCATGGACATCCACTTGCAACTTCATGCAGTACATTAGTCCTACCTGAAATCGCAAATAGACGAGTTGCTACTTCTGAGGACTGAGATGGCCGCCTCATATTCAGTGAACTCCGGCATCCACAACCTCTTTCTAAAACAATAAATTGCTTCATGCTAGGTCTAGGTCTAGGTGCGGTGGTTCTTCCCCGGGCAGCCTACCACCTATGTCGATGATATGATTCGAAAATGTATATTGCAACTGTTTGTGAGTTACGTTTTTTGACATATTATTATGCATAACTATATTATTATTATCATGTATTGTAATTTCTTTTGACAAAGAACTTTAAAAATGTGCCTTCAGGAAAATTTACTCTAAGATACTACAGATACGTCCTCTGTAGAACATAGAAATAGAACCTTCCTTTATAGAACAATATTTCCGTCCTTCATTTTTATTTGTTAATAGTACATAATGTTTTTATATTTAGTTAATAATGTTGTGTAGCATAATGCACTTAGACAACAATTTGACATGTGGGGTCAACGCCTAATTTTTTTTTCTATATTTATTTTTATTTTCTTGTGTGAAAAAAAATTCCTTTTTTTTTACTTACAGAAATGACCCCGCCTACAGTCTTATTATTAGTATAGATTAAGGGTTCAAAATGGAAAGATGTTATAAAATTCTCTGAGTGCCAAATGCATTGCTTGCACAAAAAATATGCCATTATTTTAGTGATTTTATTAATTGTATTAGAATCTCAACTTTAGGTCGCCATACATTTATGTTAATCCATTATAACTTTATTTCTGTAGTAATTAAGTTTTTTTACTGATTTACATTGTATTTTGAACATATTATATGGAATAAAAAATGTGTCTAAAGACCTTGATTATTATTTATGCGACATTTTTAATTGCTATAAATTTTACAATAAAACTAAAAATGATAATTATTCATAATTCGTTTTTCCAAAGAGGCGATTTACATAAAATACGATGAAATCAAGTGGCCCTTATGCTTGTTTGTCAGTAGAGTCAATTTAATAGTTTAATGAATATTATCGCAAATTGGATAATTGGAAATTGAGAAATCTGTCAATATTCAGGTAAATAAATAAGAAATATTAAAATAAATAATTTAAAAAAAAAATAAAAGAAAAAAATTCTGTTTTTTTATGTAAAAGGACTGGCAAACAGGCATACGGGCCACCTGATGGTAAGTGGTCACCGTCGCCTATGCGGGGTGCCGTGCTAGGCAACCTCCACGTGACACTGGAAGGGTTGCCCTTGCGTTGCCAGCAGTTACTTTGTCATGGGTCCCATAATCAGTACCTAGTCAAACTCATCAAACTTCCCTTGAAGTATCGATTGGTCTGTTTGTCGACCGATCTGTCTGTTCACCGACCGGTTTGTCTGTTTATCGACCGATCCGTCGACCGGTCTCCCTGTTTGTCAACCGGTCTGTTAAATTTTGTAGCCATCAGCTTTCAAAATCCTAAATCCGCCACTGTATGGGTACAATGTGACTCTAAAATATTGTACTAAATAAGTGCATCCTTGGAATGTATAACTATAGAATAAAATTCGTACAAGGATACTAAGGAATGTGCCGCAGCCTATCATAAAATGTTACATCCTACTTTAAGACCACTAGAACATTATTGCGTTAGTGATATAATCAGATGACTAATCTTTGATAGTAGAGATATTCCAGCGCTATTTTGATCCAAGTTGTACTATGATTAGATAAAAAAATCTGTATGGCAACTGCCTAAAGAAACAAAATATACCTACTCGAGTGTTGCACTTGTCCATAGGCGATGACCACCAGATGGACCATCAGATGGTCTGTCTGTTTGTAGGTTTAGTTTATAAAATAACTATAGTGTTAGCGATCTAAGATGTTCGCATAGGTTTTATATTAAAATTATAAAAATAATAAAATATATGTACTAGTTGAAACCTAAAATACTTGTAATGTTTAAAAAAGAAAGAATAAAAAAGAAATGACATCTTGAGAGTCGGGCTGTCATATAAAAAAAATATATATGAAAGGAACAATTGTATACGATATATTCTAGAGAAGTTACAATAAATTTATAATAGAAAGGAAGTGGGTGTTCTCATTTTGTGGTCTTAAGGTAGATAGTGTTAACATCAGAAGTGGGATGAACAGTGGAGAAGGGCCGCTGACTCCATACGTTGATTATTCAACCATGGCGGAGAAATCATACACTCCGCCGTTACAAGATGTTACGGAGAGAAGTGATAGAACCTCTAGAAGTCCTACTCGCATTAGAATAGCTGCGAAGCGTAATCGATCGGTTACGAAGTGTCATCCTAGATTCTCACTGAAACGGGATACTTACCGTAATCGTTCTCGTCGTAGTTCTAGTCGATGTAAGAATCCAGCTGACTTGGACAGTGATACTTCTGAGAGAGACATGAGGCGGCATTGTAGACGAGATAGTAGTCAAAATGATCGTTTTCTGCGTGTCCGTCGAAGATGTGACCGTTTGTATACTTCAACGAAGTCTGATACCTCTAGCTCAGATAGCACTTCTAGTAATGACAAATCTTCTAGTGTTAACTCCGATGAAAAGATACATCATCAAAAACGGAGACGTAGTAACACTGATTTAAGGAAACCCAGGACAAGGTACACACAGGACAGTTCTAGTGAACACGGAGAAGACTTTTTACTTAAATTGGCTAAATTAATTACAAACAAGAGTAATCCCATGTTTGAAGGCGCACATCATGTCATCCCCGAACTCGATCCTGACGCAAACTCTCAAACAGCAATTGATTGGATTCGCAAAGTCAATGAAACAGCAGTAATCTATGGATGGAATGAAAAACAAATTATTTATCACGCAATCCCTAAATTATCGGGTTACGCTAAAAAATGGTACCAAGGCAGAAGTTCTGTAAGATTAAGTTGGCGCCAATGGCAACGTAGAATTCTGAAGACTTTCCCTGATGATCGTAACTATGCCGATCGTCTGTATGAAATGCTTGACAGGAAAAGCAGAAGAGACGAATCATTAGAAAAGTATTTCCAAAACAAAATAAGGCTTGTCAAAATGTGTGGAATCACCGGTAGAAATGCAGTTGATTGTGTTATTAATGGAATCTTTGATAATAATATAAGGTTAAACGCACAGGGATTAAGTATAAAAAGACCATTTCAGTTGCTTACATATTTGCGTCGTATTTCTAAAAAGACTAACCAAGTCCGGAAACCTATACAAGGTGGTAGGTCTACTAGTGGCGACTGGGGGGAATTCAACACTAATCGCTATAATATCGCATCAAAATCTGGTTCTTATGTAGTGAATAATAAATTTAGAAACATCCGATGTTACAACTGTTCAGAATTTGGTCATGCTGTACAGACTTGCACAAAACCGATAATTAAGTGCGATAAATGTTTTCGCGTGGGTCATGTAAGCCGGGATTGCCGGCAGTCTAGTGTTTCTAAACTGCGACAAAGAGAATCTAATGTGATTATAAATAATCCGACCGATGAGGATAGCAAACAAGTTTTACAAATAACTCAGGAAAGAACACAAGATGGTAAATATTTTAAACATATTTTGTTAAATGGGACGAAGAGGTCTGGTTACATAGATTTTGGTAGTCAGTGCACATTGATAAAATCTAAGGTTGCTGAAAATTGTAAGATGGTTTTAGACAAAACTAGTCTACCTGTAATTAACGGGTTTGGATTAGGTAACGTGATACCCCTCGGTCGTACAAAAGTAACCTTAGAAGTAGATACAGTAAAGGCCGACGTTGATGCGTACGTAGTCACTGATGATCTTTTGAGTACTGATGTTTTGATAGGACAGTCCCTAACAGAGTTACCTTCAGTCACTGTTTATAAGACAAGTACAGAGTTAACCTTATATTGCGATGACTCAAAAGTTGACCGGGTGACGTTGTTATGTCATTCGTTTACTATAATAGATGGTTTAAAATGTATTCATGTTAAAGCTAAAGATAATGGTTACACGGGGCTTTTATTTGTACCGGGGTACGTTTGTTTAAAGCAAGACAGTGAGCATTGTATATTGCAAGGCTTGTATGAGTTTAGTGAAGGAATGGGAAGCATTATCGTAGTTAATTTTTCTAGTAAACCTTTACATTTTGCTGAAAATAAAATTGTTACTCGAGCAACGAAAATATCATACTCAGGTAGTTTAAAAAAACAATCCCTCGATACTTACGTAAATTCCGTATTTGAAAGTAATCCACTAGTAACAAATAAAGACATAAAACCACCAATAACAATGGATATGGTAAATATTGGTCCAAAAGTGTCAGATGATCAAAAAGAAAAATTGCTCGCGCTACTAAATCAGTACCGAGGTTGTTTCGCTTTCGACATGGAAGAACTCGGCATAACACATGTTGCAGAAATGACTATTCGCCTTAATGACGATACGCCGGTAACATATAAACCGTATAGACTGCCTTATGGTGAGCGAGCGATAGTACGCGAGATGGTGGGAAAATTACTTTTGAATAATATAATTAAAGAATCTCACTCTGCTTATGCTAGCCCTATAGTTCTCGTTCGTAAAAAGAATAACGAATATAGACTTTGTGTCGACTATAGAGCACTTAATAAAAAAACTATTAAGGATAGCTATCCAATGCCAGTTATAGATGATCAATTAGACCGTTTATCTGGTAAGACCTATTTTACTAGCTTGGATTTAGCATCGGGATACTATCAGATACCAGTGCACGAATCCTCACAACACCTTACGGCATTTATAACACCGGATGGGCATTATGAATATACAAGAATGCCGTTTGGTCTAGTAAATGCACCAGCAGTATTTCAGAATATGATAAATAAGGCGCTTGGTAATAGGCGGTTTGAGCTTGCGATCCCATATCTTGACGACCTTCTGAGTACAGGAAATTCATTTCAAGAAGCCTTTCAAAAACTAGAAGAAATTCTTAATTTACTTTCGAATGCTGGTTTAACTTTGAATATAAAGAAGTGCTTCTTCTTTCAAATTGAATTGGAATATTTGGGGTATGAAATATCTAGAAATGGGCTTCGCCCAGGTACTCGGAAGATTCGCGCAGTTTCTGAATTCCCAATACCAACGAATGTCCATCAAGTTCGTCAATTTATTGGCCTTGCAAGTTTTTTTCGCCGTTTCATATATAATTTTGCTACACTTGCTAAGCCTCTTACAAAACTGACTAAAAATGATGTAGCGTGGCGATGGGGTAATGAGCAGGACACTGCTTTTCAGGAAATTAAGTCTAAATTAGTAAATAGACCCTTATTAGCTTTGTACAACCCAGACTATATTACTGAGGTACATTGTGACGCTAGCAAAATCGGTATAGGTGGCGTCATGCTCCAGAAAGAAGGAGATGACGGTCGGTTACGGCCTGTGGCCTATTTTAGTCGCCAGACAACACGTGAGGAATCTTTTTGGCACTCGTATGAGTTAGAAACTATGGCTGTTGTTTCATCCCTTAAGAAATTTCGTGTTTATCTACTTGGACTTGAGTTCAAAGTTATGACCGACTGCGGTGCACTTAGGACGACGCTCACTAAAAGAGATCTGTTGCCGAAAATTGCCAGATGGTGGCTAATGTTGCAAGAATTCAATTTCACTATTGAACATAGACCCGGTCCCAATATGCAACATGTAGACGCTTTAAGTCGTAATCCTTTACCAATAGACGAACCAGAAGAACTCGAAATACTTCAGATTACAACCAAAGACTGGCTACATACAGTTCAGATGACTGATCCTCGTCTAAAGCACATTAAGACAATCTTACAAACAAGTGAAGAAGAACTTAAGGACTTTACAAACAATTACGTTTTTCGAGATGATAAGTTATATAGGCGTGTGGGTCGAAAATTAAAGTGGGTAGTCCCACACGGTGCACGATGGCGTATATGTCAAATGAATCATGATGACTCTGGTCATTTCGGATTAGAAAAGACTATGGAGAAAATTAATACTGATTATTGGTTTCCTCGAATGAAACGTTTTGTAAAAAAATATGTTGCTTCCTGTATAAATTGTGCTTACAACAAAGAAATGTCTGGAAAAAAAACAGGCTATTTACACCCTATTCCCAAAATTGCCTCAATATTTCATACACTTCATATGGACCATTTAGGTCCTTTTATTAAAAGCAAGAGAGGCAATACTTATATATTAGGGGTAATTGACGGCTTTAGTAAATTTATTTTCATTAGAGCAGTTAGAAATACCAAGTCAAAAACTACCATTAAAGCTCTCGAGGATATATTCACGAACTTCGGTTGTCCCAAAATTGTTATCTCCGATCAAGGAACAAGTTTTACATCTAGTGAGTTTAAGTTATTTTTAGAATCAGTGGGAATTAAACATGTATTTAATGCAGTAGCAACTCCTCGGGCGAATGGGCAAATTGAGCGGTATAATCGCACTATCTTAAACTCATTAGGAGCAATGAACCATGGCTTAGACGAAAAAGATTGGGATTTAAATGTGCAAAAGCTCCAATGGAGTCTAAATAATACCTTGAATAAAGGAATAGGCAAATCACCGGCGGAAGTAGTTTTCGGACAGAGAACTGTTGGACAGTCGGAAAATATTTTAAAAGGATCTCTAGAATCAGACAATCGTGAAGTGATAAGAAAAACTGTAGCGAGCAATATTAAGGAAACACAAAAGAAGATGAAAGAAACTTTTGATAAAACTCGAGCACCTACAAAAGTTTTCAAAGTAGGAGATTTAGTAATGATACCAAATCATAGTCGAGAGAAGGGCAAAAGCAAGAAATTAGCACCTAAGTTTCGAGGACCGTTTAAAGTAATTGCTGTTTTAGATCAGGATAGGTATGAAGTATCAAATATAAAAGGTCATTCTCAAAAGAGTTATAAGAACATATACCCAGCTGATCACCTCAAGCCGTGGGTAACTTTTCATGTATCTCCGCCGGCAAGTGAGGGGAGTTCTGGAGATAGTAGTAGCGACGGAACAAGTAAGATGACGTAATTAAATGAGTTTTTTTTTTTTTCTATTTCAGCTTAGATATGAAAATAATGACGAGTCAGTAATGATGATGGTTCTTGACAGACGCTGTTGAAAAGGAAAGTTTACATTTAAAGGGTGGCGTACTGCAAATTGCGATATCAATCTTGAGACAGGCCGTGTTCCGAAGGTGACAAACGGTAAATCTTAACCTCATTCATGCAACAGGCCGTGTTCCGAAGGTGACAAACGGTAGTTCTTAGCCGCATTTGTGCAACAGGCCGTGTTCCGAAGGTGACAAACGGTAGTTGGCAGATTTAATGGTATTTGACAGGCCGTGTTCCGAGGGTGGCAAACGGTAGTCGCTTATCTGTGGTTATACATTAATACATTGCGATGTTGTGGTAATTTGATAGCTGACACAATAACGAATAAAATGAAATGGAAGTGACTGCTGTGGCTTAAAAGTATTTTTTTTTGTTTTTTGTTGTTAAAATACTTGTAATGTTTAAAAAAGAAAGAATAAAAAAGAAATGACATCTTGAGAGTCGGGCTGTCATATAAAAAAAATATATATGAAAGGAACAATTGTATACGATATATTCTAGAGAAGTTACAATAAATTTATAATAGAAAGGAAGTGGGTGTTCTCATTTTGTGGTCTTAAGGTAGATAGTGTTAACAATAGTTAATAATATTTTTTATTTTAACTATTTACTTATAAATTTACGTTTTTTATGGCTTTTTTAGGTCTTTAGTATAACTTTTCTTGTGATGTTTATCTCACTTCGATGTTATGTCTTATCCATCAGTATATTTTATTACAAAAACAACTTTATCAAAATTATGGGCATGTAGTTCGGATGAAAAACATAAACTACTTTCAAATCTGCCAGGTCAACATCGAGGCAGTACTTAAACTGGTTAATAAAAAAGACAGATTTTTGAAAAAATATGTTCTTTTATATTTGGTGACTTATTTAACATATTTTATGTACTTATTTGGGGAACCAGTTACAATGAAATGTCAATATCAAGTAATGTAGCATTGCATCGAGAGCATATTATTTTCATTTCGAGTTATCACCTGCTAAGTGCACGTACAACAAACGAGCGTCGACAACATCATACTTACTGTGTCTGTATTATAGACATATTAGGCACTGAATTTATATAGTTACCGGTGAACTGTCAGTTAAATGAATTGAAATAAATTCGGATTATTTATAGTGAACGAATCAGCTGACTGGTGTGCGGCTCAGCCAGTCCGCGAGTGGCGGCGCGTCCGTGCGCGAGACACCTCGCGAGGCGCGCTATCATCATTATCGTTCACTATAAAATGCCACACGTGAATTATAACCGGGCTGGTTGACTTGTTTACGCAGTTTCATACATCGAACGCGTAATTACGAGGCCCGACGAACGAGATATTCGAGCGTAAGAAACCATCAATTTTCTTACTCAAATCGAAAATGAGTGGAAATGTTGCGATTATATTTAACTGGAGACTTGCATAACAGTTAACGGTCACCCAAAATAACTAATGAAAAACAACTTTGTTGCGACAGTGACAATACTTATTATGAGTGTGAAAAATGTTGGATAACCCAGTCAGTTCGTTTTGATGAAAGTTTAATAGGATTGTAAGTAAAGTGCTGCATATATAAGTAGATAAGTTGTGAAAATGAGGAGTGATTTGTTGGGACCCAGCGAAGTGGAGGGGACGGATTACCTCCTGTCCTCCACTATGAGGCTAGAGGACAGCTTTTTGCAAATACTCGGTAAGTACA
>DWNH01001008.1:0-12397 GCA_018249895.1 Tiana niger
GCTCCAGCACTACCTACTGTGAACGTAGCATGGTCTGATTATTACCAACGTAATAAGCGTTATTGTTCCATCGTCAACACAGCAATAACAGACACATTGTTTTTTATTACATATTGATATTTAGTTGGATAAACACTACGCCTCTTAGAAAAATGAGATTATGGTCATACTTTTTCGTTACTGTAAATATTATCGTAAAGTTTAATTTGCTATATTTATCGCCATCGTGTAAAAGGTGTTGTTTAGGTATATCTACGGCATATACTATTAATTTTTTTTTTTTTTTTTATTAAGGAAATCTTAATCTACATACATAATTATTGTATATACATATTTTAACATAAACATTGCTTCCCCGCATCCACATCACACATCACAATTAATATTATTGTATGTTATCCATAGCTGTATCATTTGACTGGCCTCTAGGCTAGGCTCTCGGGTGTGTATTGTTATCTATATAAGTATGTATTTACAACAAAAAATATTATATATATCAGTTGTCTGTATACCATAGCACAGGCTCTGTCTGATTTGGGATTAGATGGCTGTGTGTGAGTTGTGTAAAAATATTAGATTTAACTCTGATCTCTCTCTATCTCAAATTTATTTCGGATTTTTTCCGTAAATTTCTTATATACAAAAGAAACTCTATTTAAAAATCTGAAGAATACAAGTGAATACACTCAAGGAGTGAAATACTGTTGATTCCTATTATTTTTCTTAGATTATTTGTTTATTATTTATATGTTCCTATGTATTTTAAAAAGGACTTTTTTATGTTTAGGCGGTGAAAACTATTCTTCTAGATCATGGCGGCCAACCAAACACAAAAAAATAATGACCTTGGTAAGCTTGGACTCCCTCCAATGGAATTGGCGGAAACAATCGAAAATGGTAATATATACTTGAATTTTATTTTTATATCGGGACCAAAAGACCAACGTGAAATTACTGATGCGCTACTTCGTGCATGTTAAATAAAACGCAAATATAAAATAAATCTACAAATGAAAATATATATTGTGTTATTCCGTTTCTGTACTCGTATGTACCAGAAAAATTATAATGAGGGTTCGTAGATTATTATTCAACGCTCGTACACAAAATATGAATAATTATGAATAACTTTTAAAATTTTATCCCGATTTCACACAGACGCTATGAAGCGACTAATTTAGAATTGTGTGGGAAGTGTATTTATAAATTCTATTGCTTAGTACTTAATAATTTGTTGTTTCAGATCGCAGTTACAAATGCTTAAGCCCAGCGTTTTTGAAGATAATAATAATGCTATTACTAGCCATATCTGCGCTAGGAGTTTACATATTATTTTTAAGTTTATTACAAGATAACGGTGAGAGATTATCAAATTTTACTTTACATTTAAAAATTTTTTTTTAATTAACTTTGGTTTTTAATTAACTTCTCCAATATAAATCATATCAAAAATTTCAATCAGTATTACATAGTAAAAATATTTTTTAAGTTTTTATTATTGTCCTTGAAGTTTTATAAGCACAGACTGCTGTTCACAAATTATTTCTTTCTTAATTAATTGCAGACGAGATACGAAATACAGAAATTATTGTAGTGACAGGGTCAAAAGAAACGGAAAACATAAATGTTGTACAAGATAACGTAGAGATACTTTTACGGCTAAACAATCGTACGGTGAATCATAGACCTGAAGTGAAACGTTCAAAAAGACATTCAGGCTTAATCCTACATCCTCAAGGTGTAAATAAAAATATAATTAGTTTTAATGACAACAATATTGAAAAGGCTAGAAAAATAATACTGGAGCATGATCTGCTCTGTAACGAAGATCATCATAGTGAAATTTGTAACAACCTCATTATAAAACTAAAAACATTAACAGAAAATACATCTGTTAACACAAACAAACAAGAAGCAACCCGATTAAAGAAAAACGTGAGTGGTAATGATAGACTATTACAGTTTAGTCATGAGCACTTTAAAACTCCTTCTGATATGTCCAAACGAGAATTATATTCAGAACTAAATAACAGAAATATCAAATTTGAAGAACCAAGTCAATATAGATTCCATTTTGGCTCAAAAAAGTTGAAGCCTTCGCATCCAGAATTACCTGCAATGCAAAACCACGATGCTTGTTCTCATGGTACTGTAATAATTTCATTAGTATTTATTATAAATATTATTCAAATATTTTAATTTCTATTTTTAAAGTAGGTTTATATTTAACATATTTTCTGAAGTACTAATACCCGTCATTTAAAATTTTCAGGCGGATATAATAAGCCACATGTGGAATACCATCAACCTTGGCCAATGTACCAATACTATCGGTAAAATTAAATTATTGAATTAAATTAAACTTTATTTTAATTGATTTTATAAATAAATCTAATGTTTTATTTATGTTTGCATTACAGTAATTTTCCGCCTCCCACACATGGTCCTTATCTTCAAGATCGATACGAAGACACAGATATTACAATCGACAGGCCAAAGCTACGCCATCCTCAAGATATTGAAATTGCTATGAGTCTTCTACAGGAAAAGTATATTTAATTTTACTCTTAGTGTAGCTAAAATATAAAAGTATAATTAAAAAATGAACTGTCAAATAAACAGTATGTACGGAAACCTTCTAATTATATTATTAAATACAGAATACACAATTCAATTCAAATTGGCATAAATTTGAAAGTATATTTAGTTCCACCTTTGTCATAGATCTGAGGTTCGCGCGGACAAAAGTTCAAACGCAACAGTAAGGGATGTAGAATGTCCAATCGGAAGCATAGCCTGTGACAATGGCGACGCTTGTATCAAGGAAAATCAATGGTGTGACGGAAACGTGGACTGTGCTGATGTTAGCGATGAAGCGAGATGTGGCTGTAAAACAAGAGTGGACAAGGCGAGACTGTGTGACTCGTATTTTGATTGCCCTTTTGGAGAAGATGAAATGGGATGTCACGGTAATATTAATTTTGTCAAATCTGCAGCGTGCATCTGAGCTAATTCAACTCTGACCATAGACGTAGAAGTGGACTGTGGAATAACTTCACAAAATTTACCACTCTGTAGAAAAAGACAAAGCGATTATGCGGTCAATACCTATCTCTTTTGAGCAGATATGTAGTGGTGAAGGCGTGGCGCCCTAAAGCAAAAACTTTTTCTGAGAAATTTAAAATTTTTACCAGAAGTGGGAGTCGAAGAGGTTCCTCTCTCCTTACCTCGTGTAATAATTCTAGAAAAAGACAACTACTGGCCGCACGTTCGCTTTCTCTCTCACACTTTTCTGCCCGTATTCAATTAATAGCTGAATAGGAAGCGCTTATTACATTCTCTATGACCATGACTCAGACATACGCTTTATCTAATGGTATCACTATACCTAACTTCTCTTCTACGAAATGTCAAAGTTGCAAACAACAATGTTATTTTTTACAAACTGAAATTCGAGCAGTTTAGTATAAATATAGCATAGACAGATAAGAAGGACCTACGTAAATTTTATCCTTCTATTTCCATAGCGCATTTATATAAGTAAATTAAGTTCCTACTCATTAGACCATTGTCTTTCCTAAACAAACACGTGTTGCTATATAATTCACTAAGTTATAATTATCCACTTTACTATACATTTTCAAACGGATATATGATAAAGTATTTGATAAACAATTTATTGCCTATATGCCTCAGATTACTCTTATTTTCATTGATAATTAAAGTTTAAGTAGCATATAATTGAATATTATCGAAATATCATTATTTTTATATTCATTATTTTAAATACTTCTTCTATCGTCAATCATTCTATTCTTTTCTTACATAGGTTGCAGTGATAACATGTTTAGTTGCGGTGATCTTAATACCAATTCTCGTGGAACCTGCTTTTCTAAGGACCAAAGATGCAACAACGTCGTAGATTTCCCGAACCAGAGAGATGAACTCGAATGTAGTTTGCTTTCACCAAGTCTTCACAAAAAGCCTGTACGTGTAAAACAAATACATAAAAAATATATAAAATAATATAAAGCTGAATTGAAAAAAAACGCTTTTTTATTCGATATACAGAAAAAAGAAAAGATAGAAACTTTGATGTTAATTTGACGTCTTTGAAACAATAAAATTACGATTTATAACTCTGAAATAAGAGTTATAATTTTTTGAACATTTATTGTTTCGTTCAACAAATAATTCGTCAAATATTAAACAAAAAACTATTTTTTTCAGACTTTTGCTATTTCTAACACGGAAGGATTTTTGCATAGAAATTTTAAGGGAAATTGGTATGCAGTTTGTGAGAACCCATACATTTGGGCTCATGATGCCTGTCGCCGGGAAGTAGGTCTTGTAATCGGGTAAGAGGATATTAAATATGATAAAAATATGTATATAAAGTCGTAATCTCTATTTCACTCTTTTTAAGTAAAACTTTTATTCATCTTAACTCAAAATAAACTTTATCTTAGTAACGTAGTAAAACAGTAACTCGAGCTTAAAAATCAGAATCGCACAATTACTCACAGAAATTAAGATAGTCTTAAAATTTTTAAGTGTTGCATTTTTTATTTGCACATTAAAGTTGATGACATGATTTTTGACTGTTTATTTTCTATTGAATTTTTTAATAGTTTTAGCAAAAATTCTAAATATTTTACAGGCCGCCTCATATCCAGTATGTGCCAATAGACCCAATGCTCAAAATTGACTATCTCAACACTTCACCGGGAGGCTTAATACGTATGAGTAACACATGCTTTAATAACTCAGCAACATATGTCATGTGCTCAGATGTACCATGTGGTACCAGGGTACTAACAAAAGCACAGCTTATACACGAGGTAATCTAAAATATCCCTGAATTTTTGGTCCAAGTATTTTAAAGTGACTATTAATGGCATTTTTAAATATACCCTTTATAGAATACTGCAATTGAAAATCAACTATTTGGGCGGAACAAAAGATTTTTTGCTCAACATCCATATCCGTATAACGTATTCTACAGAAATCGTTTCAAAAGATACGATACTGAGAATTACTTCGACGTCAACAATATAAGAAATAGGCGAGCAGAGAGTAGAGTTGTTGGTGGTAAACCGAGTCAGCCGGCAGCGTGGCCTTGGATGGTTGCTTTGTACCGTGATGGTACCTTTCATTGTGGTGGTGTTATAATATCTCACAAATGGATATTATCAGCGGCACACTGTGTTCATAAGTAAGTATGATATCTTGTTACCTAAACATACATATGTTGTAAGTACTTTTTGTTAGACAAAAATAGCAAACGAGCATGGAGGCTACCTGTTGTTAAGTGGTCTCTGTTTCAGCAACTGCAACCATATCCTTACCATAATCCTACCTGAGATTGTAAATGGGACATTGCTACTCGTGAGCCACCTCGTATGAAGTGTACTTTGGCATCCGGACCATTCTTCCGAAACACAGTAAATAAGCTTTACGGTAGAATTGGATGTGGTAGTGGACCTTCACCGGGCTGCAAGCCTTACCATTTCTTTAATATCTTTCGATTTATTTTACTTAAATCATAGGTATCTGTTTTGTAATAAAATTATTTCTATGGTTGTCTACAATTCTGTGTTTCAGATTCTGGGAGTATTATTATGAAATCCAAGTTGGGATGTTACGGCGTTTTTCTTTTTCTCCACAAGAGCAAAATCATAAAGTCACCCACGTTATTATCAATAAAAATTACAACCGAGAAGATATGAAAAATGACCTTGCTTTATTAAGAGTCTGGCCAGATATTCAATATAGCAGATGGGTACGGCCGATCTGCTTACCTGGCCCAAAGACAGCAGGGCCTGATTGGATGTGGGGACCACCTCCACAAACGATCTGCACTGCAGTAGGATGGGGAGCAACTGTGGAACATGGCCCAGATCGTAAGTATACTTGAAAGTACATTTTAATTCCTTTTTCGCGCATTTGTGAATAACTAATGTCCACTATTCTATTAATATTATTATAGCCGACCATATGCGTGAAGTAGATGTACCTATATGGGAACACTGTAAACATCGAGAAGACCTAGCAGGAAAAGAAATATGTGCTGGTCTTGTTGAAGGTGGTCGAGATGCGTGTCAAGTACGTGTTTTTAATTAATAATGTTTTAGCACATACAAATATGTGACCGCTAGTAAAGAAATTGCATGCGCCTTTTCATTTTTCGAAAGTTGAGGTCTTGGTTGCTATGTATAGATGTTTTTCAATTGAAATTGTTTTAGGGCGACAGCGGAGGACCACTTTTGTGCAGAAACCCTATGAATTCACAACAATGGTACATAGCTGGCATTGTAAGTCACGGTGATGGGTGTGCTCGTAAAAATGAGCCAGGCGTATACACCCGTGTTAGTATATTCGTAAGATGGATTAAATATCATATAAGTAAGTAATAGACTATATACAAAAAAAATTCTTCATCATATCATATAAATAACGTCAAACGTTTGTTTTAGGTTCTACATCCTTACCTTTTATTCAACCTAAACAGGAATGTCCAGGATTCAAATGTGAATCCGGAATATCTAAATGTCTGCCAAAAAAAAGAATGTGTGATAAAATTATTGATTGCTTGGACAGTGAAGATGAAATTAATTGTGATTATCATAATATACATAGTTTTAAGGATAATTTACTTTTATCTACTACAGATTTAATACCTAAAATAAACAGTTTGCTTAGAGAGGTCAATGAATCTGGTAAATCTAATGGTCACGAAGTCACCTATGAAGTAATTACAATTCCTAATACTACTGCAGCTATGACCAGTATGGAAACTGAATTAGCTATAACTACTGATAAGAAGATTATAGAAGAAAACAAAATGAGCAAAAAAAATACAGAACCAAATACTACACAGGAGAATAACGACAATCGCAGTAATTTAATGGAGCGTTTTTCTTCAAAAATCTCAGATTTAAAATTAGAAGATGATTTAAAGCATACGTCTACTGTTGCAATATCTATTCTTGAAAACTCGGACGAAGGCGTTACCGATTCTATTGAAATATTTTCAACCCAACCTCCAATAAGCACAAGTGAGGAATTAGACTCACCGACGATGAATATAATAATAGGTATTAAAGATTTAGAATCATCGTCATCTAGTTCAGTAGTAACATCTGTAGAAAACAGTCTAGAGAAGAGACATGACTTATTTAGTACTACACAATCTACAATCGTAAACTCTGATATTTCTATTACTAGCACAGACATTAATGATTTTGTAACTAATAAGGTAGAGACATCACAGGTTTTTGCAAAGACACTTAATGAAAATAGGAAATCTAGTACAGAAATAGAAATGAACTCAGAAGCCGAATCAAATCAACTTATTATAGAACTTTTACCTGATATCGAGAACAATGAAACTACTGACAAAATGAATATAACTGAAATCATATCTGACAAAAAAATAGAAAATGCAGAAACTAAATCTCAAGTAAAAGTATTACCAAATTTGGATACAAATCCTAAAGTTATTGAAAAAATAGAGGAATTTGCTATGTCTAACTTACAACCTGCAAATATCAGAAGAAAACATAAAACTCCAGAGGAATTTCAATGTCAGCGGTAAATATAAAATAAAAATTTATATTTAAGATAGACGGATAGCAAATAGGGAAGTAGTTGTACTATTTAAGCCTTATAACCTTTTTATTTTAAATTTTTGAAGTTTAAGGATTTGTGTGTACATCGGCGAGCGTCTGCGTGTACATGACTATAATAATATATCTGTGTGTTTTTTTGTTTAATACTTGAAAATCTTTTGAATGGACTGTCCGACTAAAACAACCGTCCGTGTCAACAAGTTTCCAGGTCAATGCATTGTTTGCTTACTTACTTTCAAAATTTTTTAGAACATTTCAAATTGTGCCTTATGAAGATCGATGCAACAATCAGGCTGACTGTGAAGACGGTACCGATGAATTGGGATGTTCGTGTCTTGACTACTTGACGACTTTTGATAAAACGCTTATTTGTGATGGAAACTTCGATTGCATGGAAGGGGAAGATGAAAACGACTGCTGTGCGTAAAGATTGTTATTTAAAAATACAAATACAATTTGTACAATTAATGTATAATTTTCGTAATCCTCTTACAGTTGGGTGTGAAGAAGATCAATTTCTTTGCAGAAAGAGTCAAATGTGTTTATCTAGAAAATATGTTTGTGATGGAAATTTAGAATGCCCTCAAGGTGACGACGAAATGGATTGCTGTAAGTGTAAAATCGTAAAAGAATATCATTATAGCAATCTAATGAATTTTATACAGATATAATCTAATAATAATTTTATAGGTGTTAGGCCACCGCCCGGGGAAGTACCACCGCCACACCCAATTCTAGCTATTTATTGCGTTTCGGAAGGAGGGTGTGGTTGCCGGAGTTCACTAAATACGAGGCAACCATCTTAGTTCTCAGAAATAGCAACGCATCTATTTGCAATCTCAGGTAATACTAAGGGACTGCCTGAAGTTGCAAGTAGATTTCCATGAGTTCCAGTGACCGCTTAACACCAGGTGGCCTGTACGCTCGTTTGCTACTTTTCTTCAATAAAAAAAATACGTTACAAAACACTATAATATTATTTATTTTAAACGTTTTTTGTAGTTACCCTTACCAATGGGAAAGAGGTAGAATATGATTTCGATGAGAAGCCGAAAGTAATGTTAGAAGGTTACCTTACACGAAAACAAAACAACGATTGGCATATTGTTTGTGAAGATAATTTGACTGTTTTCGAACAAGAGCAAGCAGCTACGCATATTTGCCGTTACTTAGGATTCAGGTATCGTTTATACTTTTTCCAAATTCCCGCTGATCCTGATATCTTTAACCAAATTGTTTATGTACCTTTATATGCCTTTATGACATTTTAACTTGTTTAAAAATGTTTCAGTTCAGCAAATAGATATCTTGTTAAGTATGTGAATATTAAAGAAGATCAGTTATTAGAAAAATCGCTGGAAAATATTAAAAAGAAGAGAAATGCACGAACCAGTCCTGCGATCAAATTTACTTATAGGAGCACGAATAATGAGCACAGCGATATGATTATAAAGGATCCTGAAATTCTCAAAGAACAATGTGTTCCTAACATAACTAAAATTTGCATGTCCTTGTATGTTTTTTGTGATTCCGCTCTTTTCACTGATTTTGATAACCCACAAGATAACCCTCTCAACCGAGAAACTGCCGAGTCATCATCTGCCATTCACATGTGGCCCTGGATTGCTAAAGTATTTTCCGACGGTGAATATAAGTGCACAGGAGTATTAGTAGACATAGCCTGGGTCCTCGTTAGTCAGTCTTGTCTTAAAGAGGTTTTGTAAGTTAACAAAGTTTAAAAAAATATTACTTTGATCAAAAACTTTCAAGGCATTTCAGATTATTTAAATGCTTTTCAGATTATCCCATCATCACGTATCAGTCATACTCGGCTCCCATAAAACATTGAGCACTACGAAGGGACCTTATGAACAAATATATTATGTAGATTTCAAAAAAGATTTATACCGAAATCAAGTCATTCTTTTACATTTGAATGAAAATGTAACATATTCTGTTATGGTTAAGCCAATGGTTATTTCTTTTTCGTAAGTACCTATATTTATTATCATCAATAGAATCAAAAGTTTAATTTTTTATTAAATATAATATAATAACGGAAGTATGTTATTTGACCTATTTCATTTACACAGAAATTATCATGAGGGTGAAGATGCTGTTTGCGTAGCTATAGGAGAAAACAATAATAACCAATCCATAGCCGTATTTTTAAAAGAAACAAATAATAACTGTGATTTACGACACCGATGTTTTGTTCGTCAATCACATTCAAGCGTTTGTGCGGTAAGATTTTTTTTTAAACGTTATTTTATTTTTTGTAACATCAAATCTTATTTATGTCCTTTTTTACTGTTTAATTTTGATTTGTATTTCTGTATAGCGACGTCACAAACATTTAAAACTCACATTCACATATACTCCAAAAAAAACATAATAATATGAGCTTTCCGTATAAGTTTTCTATAATATTCTATATGAGTCAATTAAGAGTCGTATTTTTTTTACAGAAAGGCACTGTGAGCCAACGTGGATGGCATGGAATAATAAGTTGCCATTCAATACACGGATGGTATCCAGCTGCCTCATTTACATACAACACAGGGGAATGTGGCTTGGGTGACCGAATAATAAGCACTGATATCGGGAATATCAAATTTGAATTAAATTAATAATACAGGTGTAACTTTCATAATTACCATTATAAACAACCGTTTTACACGGTTTCTCAAGTAGCTACCAAGGTTTTAGGCCGTATTAATCGCACTAATTATACACGCACATAATTATTAATTAATTATTTATATGTCCTCTAAAAGTTTTCTTTATAATACATCGTTTAAGCAATACCGTGAGAAGCTGTTTGAATAAACCGAAATAGGTTTACAAAATTGAGTTTTTTTATAGGCATATCTACTGTGAATATATTTAAAAATGATTTATTCGACAATTGCGGAGGTGCAAGATGCAGCCGAGGAAAATGTATACCTATGCGTCAAGTCTGTGATGGAATAAAACATTGTGAGGATGGATTTGACGAGTCTGAAGTAGCTTGTGATAAAAAGGAAAAAGTCTGCACTGAAGATCCATACGACAGCGGATGTGGTTGGTTATGTTTGGATTCTTCTATTTACACTTAACAGTATTACATCTTAGAATCTTAAACATATTCGTATAAGTTACATATGTAGATATGTTATACAATTAGTAACCACATAAAAATTGTTTCAAGCTGAAATTAATGCTAACGTCAACTTTATGATGTCAGATTGTGCAGTTGGTCAACTAAAATGTCACAACGGGCGTTGTGTATCCATCGAGCTATTTAGGAATGGTCATGACGACTGTGCTGATGGCACTGATGAACCAAAGCAGACCTTATGTTCAGACTACCTCAGCAAGGTCATGCCTTCCAGAATTTGCGACGGCATCTTAAATTGTCACGACAGGAGCGATGAAGACCCGTCGTTCTGCAAGTGCTTCGCCCAGCGGGTTTATAAGTAAGGCCAAAGATCATAGTATAGTTTCTTAGAATTCCAATTAGTATCTTTAAAATTATCTCCTATGGATAAAAGAGGAAGATAAAGATTAAAAAGAATAAAGTGAGAAGGTATTTCGTAAGAAAAACAAATTAATTTTGACGGCAAATTTATTCTTTAATTTATACATTTTACAGATGTAGTAAGAGCTCTTCGTTCGAAGATTACTGCGTCGCTTCAGATATGGTCTGTGATGGCGTTTCCGACTGTCCTAATGGTGAAGATGAAAAGACATGCATCGGTTTAAGTGCACCAAATGGAACTCCGTAAGACATTTATTTTGACTTGACTGTATCACATCGTTAACCTTTTCAGAAGTCACAAGGTGTTGTACCTATATATGCATGTACATGACATATCACATAACATATCCGGTGATTCTACATTAAAATAAAAAAAGAACAAGTCGATCAATAAAGTATACTTAACGCTAGAATAGTTTCGTTAAGAAAATCCACCAACTACCTAACTATATATGTATATAGTTCACAAGAATTACACAATTTTCGCTAATTTAACTTGTTTACGGCTTACCAACATCCAGGCACTAAATACCTTAATTTCGCCTACTCACTCTGCGGGTCAACCATAAAGTGATTGTCACACTTACATACTACACATTCCGTTTGAAAAGTCTCCAAACATGACCTTTTAAAGACATCAAGAAACTGACTATAAATTATGCCCTCCCTCGTAATTCCACTTTTCCTGTTACCTTTGCGTACTTGCATAAATTATTCAATACCCGTAGTGAAAAGGGTCCAAGTCTGACACTACCATTATGAATTCTTACGTTGTACAGAACAGCCACAAAAGGGTCAAGTGAGAATTTTACAGCAGAGAAAAATACAACTAGAATAATTTTATTGACATCGAAATAAATAGCCAATATTAGAAAAACAATATAAAAAAACCTTTACGTTAAAGTTATTTAAATTAATGACATAAATCATTGCTAAATATGTTATTTCATTTAATGAATGATGTTATCAAGTATCACTACTGAAACCATAAGTCATAACCATTTATTGCTTCAAATATGGTTGAACCTGACTGCTAAACGGAGGTCGTGGGTTCGATCCCCACCCAGAACAAATGTTTGCGTGACGAGCATAAATATTTGTTCTGTGTCTGGGTGTAAAAAAATATATTTATTTAAGTATGTATTTAAAAATGTTTATGTATGTTTATCAGTTGTCTGGTTACCATATCACAGGCCTAGTTGCCTAATTTGGAATCAGATGACCGTGTGTGAGTTGTCCCAAGATA
>DWNH01001009.1:0-12395 GCA_018249895.1 Tiana niger
GGTGGGGATCGAACCCACGACCTCCCGTTTAGCAGTCAGGTTCGCTAACCACTACACCACGAGGCCAGTCAAATTATGTTTGATTATACCTCTAAATACCTCAATGATTATTGCTAGTTCTGTTTTTAATAATTAGTCGTTGTTTGTACACCGGAGATTGAAATTGTGAGTAATATTTTTATATGAACGGGTAAAGTTTTGCTATTCTAAATGAATGAGAACAATTTTAATTTTAATCTTAATATAAAATATTCTATCGTCACTCAGTGCTTTTCTACTGTTTCTCGTAGTACTATGTAAACCCAAACAGCTGTGATTTGGAATTACGCTAGTCTAATGTCAGAAAGTAAAAAAAATATATAAATTCTTTCCAATAACAATTTCATATTTGAAATCTTTTATTTAACTAGATCATTAGGTACTAAGATTTTTACAGGCGCCTTATTTAGTAAAAGTAATAAATCTGTCCTAATTAGAGCAGAGGTGACAGCAACAGGTATCAAATATCAGTGAATGGATACCGAATAATTTCGATTCCCAAATATTTATCTCTCGTTCTTTCTAAGAGTCTCTGGAGTTATTGCGTCAATGATATTTATCTCGAATGTAATAGGAATCCCAAGAACTTCAATCATAAACTGTGGTGGTTGATGAACGCGAAAGGGATCGCTTGAAAGTGAAATATCGAATGCCGGAAACTTCGCTTCAAGATCCAATTGTCGTAAGAACTCGGGAAGTTTTCAAATAAATTTAAGGTTTAAATGTAGCTTTGAAGCGATCTGCTAGTGTGCATCAATCGGGTTATTTGTTGAGGGTGTTGAAATGGAGCTCTGTCCAAAATATTAACCAGTATGTTCTGTGTATAATAACATTGTCGTGACTTCACGTATGAGATATACATATTTCAAAAGATTTTGGTATTCCCAATTGTATGTTACAAGCAATGACAGCTAAGTGGTTGATTGTCAGCATACCGTTCTGGAGAGTCCAGCTTCGATATTCGTACGTACCAAATTTTTCGACACTCGCATCTCGCACTTTAGCTTCACTGAATATATTTCTGTAATGCGACAGATTATACAAAAGAACTAAAGTAGCCACCTGTTGTTCCCCGCTTCATCTTGCCACAATCTAAGAGCACGATCTCCTCACACGTAATCGGGAGGAAATCGCGTTCGTTCGTTTTCTTTGACGTCAATGAACGGCCCTCATCGAAGTTTTCCTCGCAATTTACTAACAGATCTTTCATCCCTACTTTAATGAAATCTACTGGGTCCATTAAGATGCTCGAACTTTATGGCAACTTTTGAAATAAAGGGCGCGCAAAGAAGACCAGACTGGTTTTAGACTAAGATAGATCTTAATATAATACATTTCAATCTTTTCGAGTTCAACTCCGCGAAAATGTGAGCTCATTGGAATAAAAATCCCTTATAATTACGACATTTCTCATTTCGTCAATTTAAAAAAAGTGACTGAATTTTTCTAGTTGACATTACAACTGTTGTACAATATCGGAGTTAATTGGTGTCCCGAATAGAACTAAGCGTTACTTCATCGTGGGACAAGTTTTCAGTCCTATTCTAAAGCTGACAACGCGTTGGCGGCTATGGCGTGCTGCTCATATTCATCCGACAGCGACACTTGCTGTCACGAAGGCGGTCTGTTACTAGCTGGCCTGTTTACCAGTTGTACTTACAATAGTTCAGAATTGATCACAATAATCATGCAGAGAATAAATATCAGGTGGAGGATGACAATTATTGTATATACATAGGTCGGTATACATTGTGATACATATACTGCCTTACTCGCGGACTACTCGGGATCACCCAAGTAGATTCGAACCTGACCGAGCTTCTTCAGCATGAACTCCCGCCAGTAACAGCAAGGTCGCGGCGGAGGCAAGTCGAAACATATAGGTACATATATTTCCCAACGTTATAACTATAATTGTTTATACAGAATGTGCTCATCTTTTCTTTTATCAAACGACAAACATTAAATTCGAATAATTAAATACGTGATAGATTCTGCCGAGCGAAAAGTAACACCGCCAAATCAAATAGTACCTACCCTCAAGTAATTTATTGCGTGTTTGTGAGGTTATCACTTTAATCGGGTGTCCCACTGGAGGTTGAACATGGGTGGATGTTTGTGGGTTGCAGAGACCAGTGGACAGTAAGTGGCCTGCGTGTTCGTTTGCTTATTCTTTCCAATAAACAAAGTAGTAATAAAGTGCATTGTAACTCAACTTCATAGTCTGTTCTGACTCGTATAGCCAGTTTCCGTCCGAAGTTCCTGGGTTTGTCTTCCGGAGGTAGAAGTTGAAATGAGACAAATTTAATTTCCTATTCATGTTAAGCGTTATAAAGCAGGGTATTTTTACTCACCATACATACATAATTTAAAAACATTTGACTACTAAAGTTAGGATTAGTGAATACTTTCTCAAAGTCTATATTTGTCGCTGTCCACTGATGCTGAGCTTGACTTCAAGAGACGGCTTACCAAACGACCCATCGGTGTGGCGCACTGTCGCAAGCCTTAGCTAGACTATTACGCGCGTTCCCTCAACTGTGTTCGATATATGTATGTATGTACATACGTGCTGCACCACCGTAGCGTGCTTAAAGCGCCTTACAAAAGAATTCGAACGTTAGTTTTTCGGTAACCAGAAGCTTTTCTATGATGAGCAGCGCCCACCTGGGCTCGGGCGGGCGCTGCCAAGGAGTGCTCATCCGCACATACATATGAACATATCTTAACGAAACTATTTCGACTTAATATCTGAATACGGACCACATCAAATAAATATTTCCATGGAGCAAGGGTGGGCGATTTTAGTAGATTCAAGTATTTTCAATTGTGTTAATATGTTAATAGCCTCCTGGATAAGATATTCTGTTCTTGCATTATATTTGTCAAAACACTTATACCTACATACATATAACACACACTTTTAGCCCAGCCAGTCTTTAAGCCAAATCATAGTAGCACTCAATACAATAATCAATTCAGTGTTACAATGTACATATGTATACGAAATGTATACAATTTCGAGTCACTTCCGACTCTGTTTCTGAATAAATACGATACGTCAAGTGAACCGGAAATGAAACCGGAGACAGGTTTTAAAACAAACGCAACCTACATTTTTTTGAAGACTGCGCGGGTAGAGATGACTACATGTGAGGAAGATTACATAATGGTACACAACGTTTTTGGCATACACATAATAAATATAAAAATAAGATGTGCGAGAATTCGTTCGTGTAAATCAAACACAACAAAAAAAGAAATTGTGCATATTATTTATAATATAATAGTTTGAAAAACTGACAAACACGCTCAGGTTCCCTCTCCAGAAAATGTATAAATGTTAATCCCGATGAGCTTGGACAAGATACAGACAGCGAGACAAACTTATTGAATCATTGTGACAAGTGTGTACAGATACAGTTCAGTCCGACATCTTAGAATGTTGAAGTTAAAGTTTAAAGATTCTTTTACAGACATACGTACATACACACACAATCAAACATATGTACATACATGTGAAGCTTATAAATTTCACAAGCTCTAATCAATTAACAAAATACAAAGTCCCAAAATAAAACGAAATATGCTACGAGTATTTATGCGACACCCAAATATAATATAATCAATGGTTTTTAGAATTTTTGTCTATCTATTTTCATTAGTCTATTATTACATAAGGTCAACTTACCATATATGTATGTACACAGGTCTAGCGGGCCTCGTACAAGTAAGTTGGTTACGTATGTACTTATGTATGTACATAAACTTTCTTTGCATAAATTAAATTTCGTCACTTGTAATATGAATTAACGTAACCGCCAAAATTACGAAATTGAGTTATTTATACAGTTCGACTGCAAATTTGATGATCTATCGATTGCTGTTATCAAAATTTCAATATCTCAAAAAAAATGTCGATTACGTTAACCAAAATGAAGCCATTTTTTCATTATTCTGTATTTTTTTTTAATGTACAATCCATTTTTTATAAATTACTTAATATCAGATAACGTAACGTCAAATCTCTTAGTGCGTATTAATGCATTGACCAAAGTTGGAAAAAAACATTAATGTAAGAGTCATCTACATATATAGAAATACCTATTAAATTAGATATGTTAGGTAATAGTAACGACACAGTTATGGCTAGTTTTGATCTCCAGACGGTCCTGAATACCAATGCAGTTTACAATTTAACTGTGTATGAATCCAATACACAGAATGGTTTCTGTTTTACCTGGGGGGAAAGCGATGGAAAAAGAGGGAGTTGCAAAATTGGGACCTGTTTATATAAATATCTCCTTGACCTAGACAAAAGAGGACTAAAATATGTAATTTTCTATTGCGATTCTTGTTAGCGTCAAAATAAAAACATTGATTAATTAATTCATTGTCGGTTGTCAATAAAAACAAATAAATTCTGTTTTAGTCCATTATAATCTTTATTGGTAACCGACAATTACGATTTTTTGTGTATAATGACAAATTTATAGAGGTTTCATACTTTTGATTTACTTCAAATTAAAATTGTTATGTTTTTATGAACAATTAAACTGTTTTGTACTTATACAGCTATTTTATTCATTACTTACTACCCTGCCTCAAATTAACTACAATAGAAGAAGTTTTTCTACATTAGACCTTATTGCAAGTGAATAGGTTTGGAAATGCCATAACTAATTTCTAGTTATATTAAATCACTTTTAGTAAACTGTGTCTCTAACATTAATTTTTCTTACCTAAAATGTGAGATACCTTAAAGGGTTCTCATTTTTTCTTCAAGTCTTAATGTAACTCGCACATTTTGAAAAAAAATTAACGTAAGCGCCATGCTACTTTCTAAACCGTAACATCAGGCTCTTCTAGACCTCATTTAGCTAAAAGACCTCATCATTTAAAAATAATTACTATAAATAATGTTATTATAACATTGATACATTAAAAGTTACAGCACTTTTTCTAATTTGCAAATTAGTTTTTGGCTTCTCCTGAAAAATCGTAATTTGGCGGTTACGTTAATTCATATTACAAGTGACGATTTGCTGTTTAAAATTTTATGTCATTATAAAGTTTACGGCGATAATTATAAAATTAATATTACATCGTACAATTATTGTTAAGATGATTCAGTGAACAAAACAGCGCCTGTTTTATTTCGGGAGTAGAAAAGAAATATTGATATTGAAAAAAATGTAAAATCGTAACAAAAACGGATAAAACATCGATAAAAATGGATGGCCACTTACTGGGAAAGGCGACTTTTAAATACGTTTCCGGTTGAAATTTTGCCGAACATTTTGCCACCTCACTCAATTATAAGCCTGACAATATTGGCTCCGATCAGTAATCTGCAAATTCCAACATAGTTTAAGTGCAGATACTTGATTAAAATTTAACTTTGCTTATACTTTCTTTCTCTACATAGATTGATTACTTATTGTACTTATAGAACATTACTAAGCATGTAGGTGTTCTACATGCTTCATAAGTAATGTCCTCTAATATATGTATAGTTAAGCAGTAGTGCGGTGGTGGACTGTAGTGTAATATCTTATCACGAGTATGTCCCACTCTAAGATTGCCCGTGGCTTGGATGCCAACGAAAGACACAGAGACAAGTACACTAACACCCACACTGGGAACAGAAATCTAAGTTCATCATTTAACGTGGTGTTCCGGGAATTGAGCTCAGGACCCTTCGAACGGATGACCAACACATCATTTATTGAACCAGAATGGATCATTGGCTCAGTGCAAGGTTCAAGTAGAAGTGCGTTAGTCTAACAAAAACTCGAAAATGCGCAATCGATTTGAATACATTTTTTTTTGTTTTGTTCGCTTCAATACAGGGCTGGTTTAGGAAACAAGCAAATTACGAAAGACTAAAAGGAACAACCGACAACAAACAAAATCGGGAACATTTTATCTTTTATTCGCTTTATTATTTTATCAGATTAATTAATTTCAATTAGCTAATTAATTATTTCCAACGGTAGGCGGCAATGAAATATACTTATGCAAAATTTAACAAATCCTAAACAAAATCTTTTTTTTTAAATAATTTCATTAGTTTAATTAATTCTGAACGGGAAGTATGTTACATTGTACTGAATAATATATTTAAATTTTTGTAATGAATTTGATAACATTTTTAATGTTGTTATTTTTAATAAGTTTCCTCTCCGCCAGGTTTGCTTTTTTAAGCCTTTATTTCTTATCTCCCTAGAAATATCGGTTATACCGGGGGGGGGACCGCCCCTCATTGTAACTACCTGGTCTTAATTAAATATTTTTATAACAACACTACAAGTTGTGCAAATGAATATTTTTTTGTCTTTGCCTTATAGATATGTATATGTACTATACGTAAGCGAGTCATTCAACATAGTTGATAATCCCATCGCGACCGCTGCGTGTATTGATTTGACGTGATCGGGTTTAAGATTAAATGATACAACCATTAATTACGACCCCTTGTTGTTCCAGGTTGAGCGACAGAGCGGACGGGGCGAGACCTTGGCTACGAGTCAGTATTATAACTTACTTACTTATTGATGACTGGTGAAATACTAACATTGATTTATAACACACCTGTTTAAAGATAGCTGCTCCACGAACGACATCTATTGAAAATTATTTTAAATGTCAATTCCCAAACAAGTTTACCAATTTCGATTTATTCAATTTTTCAGCCGTTTCTTTAGATATTTTCTATTTATTTTCTTTCTAAACAACCTCTGTAATGATGCGGACCAAACAAAGAGAAAGTCAAACAAATCGATCGAGTCATTTTAGATTTATTGCTACAATAACACACAACACTTGATTTTAATATAAAACATTATAGAAGTCTAGAGAACTGGAACGGTACAACTTAAGCACACAAACCTTTTGTGTGCTTTTTGTGTAAAGACATTTGTTTACACATAACGTTCTGAGTGATAAAGTTATGCATACATATGTACAAACAGCGGTGCTCGGTTAGCTCGGGGTTTATCTACCCTATCATCATTTTTATATACTAAATAAGTAAACGAAGACACCTTCTTCTTACTTTTACTCTCATAAGACTAATATGGTGACTTCCTATTTAGAATATTCGGCGGCAGGCACACACTTCATCCGAAACACAATAAATTGATTCACAGTCCGAATGGGTATAGCTGTCGTACGTCCCCCGATCGGCGGGGCCTAGGGCCTGTACATCCAGCAGGGTGGGTATCCCCTCTGTCAGTGCACATTACAGTTAATTATCATAGTTATTTTTCCTTCAGACAATTTTCTTAGATAAAATACTTAGTAATAAACATTTAGTATAACAGTAAACATTAGGTACATCTCGTGTTACAGTTTTCCCTCGCGTAAATCTTAACGGAAATAGTAGGAAACAAAATACTTTTTACTGCATGGAATCCTCAATTTCCTTAGGGGATGTATCCAGCTGTATCCAAACAATAAAACGAGCAACACTCCGTTAAACTGTGAGGAATGCTATCTGCTAGTTACTGACAAGGCACCTCGACAGCACAGTCGGCAGAACAGTGACTTTATGATAATGCTAAATGACCCGGTACAATTTGTGCTAACTAAATTTAATTTAATTATAACAAAGTAACTAATGACAATTAACAAAATAATTTATTGACAGTTTTACACGGCTTAACGGAATTAATAATAGTTATACAAAGTCAATATGGCGTAGCTGTCACACGATACGAGTATGTCCCCCAGGAACGTAGTTCATTGATACTAATTCAAAGTAGGAATTCATATCTTACCAATTTCGATTCCTTCGACTTTTTGGCTTTTCTTTGGGGGTTTTAACTTCCTTAGTTTAATTGTGTCTGTGTGTGTCACCTACGTGGCATGGAATCCTAATGTGTAGCTTCGAGTAAGAGAGTTAAGCGTTGTTATAAATAAAATCCCGTAAGTGCTCTATATATTGTTAACGATTCTTTTGCTGCTTAAATAGATAACCATAACAGCGATTGCATTATGGATTAGATATAATGCAGCGAGCAGAGAGCGGCGTGTAGCCGCGGGAGATCGGGCTGCGGATCACGTTCTATCGGATTTGAGCACGTAATGAGAAGGGTCGCGGGGTTTGTATCTAGTTAGTGTTCTCTATGAATAAAATACAGATGTTATCCACTTTATTTCTATTTTTTTATTAAATAAAAGTAGCCAACACCAGAAAGATAACTCGTTCAAACGTTAACTATAAAATTAAATGCAGTAATGTATGTACGTAGTTCTGAAGAAATCCTATTTTGATCAATAAAATTACTAGTTACATAAAATAAAAGCAAAGTACTTTTGTTTTAAATTGATTTTATTTGTTTTAAAAATGTATACAGCTTAAAGGTAAGTGTGGGTTGAGCTAAATATATTCGTATGTGTTCGTACACCCAACCCATGTTAGTGCAAATAAATTATTTAGAACCTGTCTACTCTTGTGCTATTTTCTTAACATAAGAAAGTATCTGAACGAGACGCGGCTTACCTACATATTTTAATGTCAGTTTCGTTACGAATTTATCTCACCTAGTTGGTAATAATTGCCACAAGGTAAATGGTGTCGGTGTGACAACGAGAAATATGTTCCATTCGCCGACTGTCAAACGTACATTTGAAATGGGTCTCTACGAGTACAACGCTAAACAAACATTTCAGAATTCAGTGATCCAGGTCATTCTACAGCGATAATTCCCGCGGCGTATTTCGCTTTGTAATGCCTCGATAAAATTATTTGAATTGAGAAACAATTGTTTTGATGATTGGATTATATTCGTGTGTTTAGTTATAGTGATTTCTCAAATCAAAATTATAGCTAGGCGAGTAAGTAAGGCTTGGTCTATTTGGACAAAGAAGCACTATTAATGTAAAATGTTGTTACTATTGTAAGTTACTGTATACATGGTAGGTTGCGGCGACCGGAGAGGTCCTACGACATTTCATTGTTTTAAATTAGTTCAAAGAACATATGTACATATGTATATGTTCTAGAGTGACCAAACAATCGCTAAATACAGCAAACTCAAGCAACTCTCAAACTGCGTTTACCTCTCCCAGTGTTTTTTCTGTGCGATGGCAATGAGAGAGACTTTGTGAATGAATTGCCTTCGAGCTAAATGGCTCTGGAGTTGGCTTTGCGTCAGCAGCTTCAGGCAACCCTGTCTGTACACAATGCTTTTCAGAAATCAGACTTTCGACTACATGTAATAATATTGTATAATTATGTAGAACACGAGCAAGACGAGCCCCTCGCAAGGTCCGCGCTTCCAGAACATTAGGACTTCAAACTGAGGCTTTAATTGAAGTGGAATAATACATAGAGAAGTGAATAACAAATAAAATAGATTCCCTCATAAAGTAAAATTTGGTAACTTCAACGTAGCTTACTTCTCTTGAACTTCACCGACGCCAATTTAAGAACAAAGTTTGAACTCTACGAAATTCGTTGGAACATTTTCTTGTTAATCGAGATTTAAAACTTTTTGAACTACGAGTATTTTAACAACAACAGTTGAAAATAACACGATGTGGACAGAAAATTTTGTTTTTCTTTCAGTCATTACTGCAGTCAACTTTTTGCAGAACATTTTATCAGTCGGGGAGGAAAAAGTTGAATCAAAAGGAGCGATATAACCCGAGACTATTATCGAGACCGCACGGCGGGACATAACGGAAAATCGGTGGATTATTCTCACTAAAGCTTTAGTTTTCTTTCCTCTAAACAAACAAGAACTTTATGATACTTTGAAATAGGCAATTCTAACAAATAGATAATTGTCTACTATATTTTAATTAGAATTGTATTATCTTGACTGGCGTCTGATATATTAGTTAATGTATGTTGTTATTGATTTATATAGACTTTATACCGCCTACCACAACAGTTCCCTTCACCACGGGTTGACTGCTGGAGAATATGTTATAGTATGAATAAATGAATAGATAAATAAAGCTGCCTGCTAAGCCGGAGGTCATGTGTTCGATTCCCACAAATTATTTTAACCAATAATCAACGAGCACATCTCAAACGTAATCAATCGTGTATTACCCGGTTACAACTCTTAACATGATCAGTGTTAGTCCCTAATTGTTATAACTGTGTGTGTCCGCCAGGTTCCCCGAGGGCGTTCACCCCGACACACCATCGACAAAGAGCCGCCAACAGGTGGCCACTCCCGCTCGTCAATCACCCCCACGTCACCTCAATCTGTACATTACAGCCCGTGCTAATGAATCAACTTTTTTGTCGGGATTTCAGCGAACGTCCGCCGCTATAAATGCTATCAATCAAACTCTGGTTTTGATATGTACGACGACTTATCTATGCATTGCAAAGCATCCCCACCATCTCTTTTAAATCAAAGACGTCGCAGAAAGTCCGTTAGAACTCTGCTTTTCTATGATGAAAATGAAAAAGAAAATGGAAATGAAAAATGTTTTATTTAAAAAAAATTTTGAAATAATAAAAGTTATAAATATAAAAAAAAATCAAAATAAAATTATCAATTTGCAAACTTTCGAAGCTCTGCAAAAACCACATTGGGATTTGTATAACATTCAAATTAATTATTTAAACAATTTATATGTCATTCTCCTCTATTATAAACATCATTTTATCTAATTATTACAAATATATATTTATTCATTTCATTAATTACATTTATACATAGACTTCTCATTGTTCGCGCTCCACCTCTCACTCGTTCCGCCCCTAAACTCGTGTGTATTTTCTAATAACAGAAACACGTGTAAATGGTTATTGAACACCAATGCGATACATTTTTGCCGTAAAACAAACAGAGTATACTGGCCACGGAAGGTTAAGTGGTCATTGCACCCCATGGGCGTGTAAATCCTTTATCAAATAGTGCTAATATTCTGTCTGAGACTAACGGGGAGAACGGGCGTCTCAAAGTTTAAGGCTGTCACCATCCACATCTTTCTGCCGAATCACAACGATATTGCTGGTGTACCACCTGGAATACTTCCAACATAAACCTAATTTAACTATATATCGTAGTATCTAAATAAATAGTGATTTAGAATATACTCATACACAGAGATATGCTCGAACAGTTTCGCAGCTACTACGACCGTCAGCCATTCCACGTAACACAATTTAATTTGCATTTCTTTGCATAAATGTATCAGACAGTTGTCTATTGATTAATTAAATATCAGAACGTACCGCTTGGCAAATGGCATTATGATCACAAGTGCTGAATAATATTAAACATGTAATTTTTTTCATGTTGCTGTCACTTCTTGATTGATTTATATCACCAGAACCTTTTAATAGGTACGAGCAATCGAAATAGAATCTTGATAAAACAACAGAAAAAAACACCAAACTCATTTGGTGTACAAACATAAAATAAAGTTAGCTGCGTATAGCGAACGGATGAGAAAGAACACGTTCCAGTGAGCAATACAGATGGATGACTCATCACTAATCTTGTTTTGTACATACTTTTTTATTGAATTGAAGTAGCAAACGAGCGTGCAGGCCACCTAGTGCTAAGTGGTCACTGCAACCCATGGACATCCATATGAAACTCCTGCAACCAAACCCTTTTTCCGAAACACAACCCATAGCTTCACCGTATAGTGTGTGTTGCGGTGGCGCCAGTACTCGTAGCGACAAATCAAGGATTGAATATTTGCAAAACGTACAACAACGTACAGTGAACGTCTGATGGATCCAGGTTCTAATATCAGTAAAAGAATTTTCCACATATCGCACGTAAACTTTATATATAAACAAACATATAATATAAAACAAACGTACTAACAAACAAAACGGATAACATTACAGCAGTTACATATATGTATATTATAATTATGATCTATAGTATCACCTTCAATAAAAACCTTCAAATTGTTTTCTAGAATATACTCGTAACTCGTCATCGATATATCGACCCTTATCCCTTAATGAATATCAACTACAACTAAATACCGGTCTATAAAGAGTAATATTATTATCATTATGAATACAAACATAATATGATACCTTCATGTACGACACAACGGCTCATTAGAGCCTTCGACGGGGCAGCCCGGAGCGAAGTGCCCGGTGGATGTGTGTACGTATGTATGTATGCATGCTGTCGAGACACAACGGCATGCTTCGCCGACGGAACTCCGCAAACCACCTCATTGTTCTGAAACAGTTCCCCGCCATTATGGTTGTCCATACATGTGTCGTTTTTGTGTAGATACATATATCACAGATAACCTTTTTATTTTATATAAAACGTCGCTAGACCCGCCCCGGCTTGCCCGGGTGCAATTTAGAAACTTGGATAAGGATTAGTTCTTCTACTATGTTATGCATG
>DWNH01001010.1:0-12395 GCA_018249895.1 Tiana niger
TTCAGAGGAATCGGTCAAGCCGTTTCGGAGGAGTATGGAGACTAACATTGTGACACGAGAATTTTATATATAAGATTTATTCTATTATCATGAATAACTCTTATGGACTGTATGCAAGTGTTATTAGAGTCATTGTCCCTTGGACTCACGAATAGATTCACATTTACACGTCGCCATCCGATACATTTACCTGTTTTAACGACTTAAACTTACAGAGGCTTTTTATGGGAATAGTTTCCATTTCAGTTGAAATATCTGTGTTCACAAAAATAAGAAATAGGTATTGAAAACAGGTATAGATATATGATCACTTTTGAGTATACATATATGTAAGAGATGTTTATTTATTATTATTAAGAGGTTAATTAGAATTATTTTTACAGGATCGGATATGGATCCAATCGAGAGTGATGATATGTCGGTTTATGGGGATCAGGAGCCCAGGTCAGCAAAGTAAAGTATTATGAAAATTGTTTTTAATAATAGCGTAAACCTACTACAAACTAAAAATAAGACTTAAATGTTTTTTAACCTGTGTGCTATTGAACTATTGCCTTAATAGCTACATTTTACTTGAAAATAAAACATTAATTAAATATATTTATCTTATTCGATTTTTAAATTATAAGAGTGGTATCCTTAAAACGTAGCTATTAAACAGTATTGAACCGTTAACAGAGACACATGACTGTTAACGGTGGTGCTTGAACAAGCCAATGTATTTAACTTTCGTAATGACCACATAGTGATGAGTGATCATTACAGAAAAAAAAGGTCTAGAAGTAATGTGTCAAGTGAAGTGGTGCCTTTGGAACACAGGCACGATGGATGGTATTTTCCGCAATGGGCTACTATGTTAGGGATCTTTAATAGCAGCCGTATCTTTGCTTCCTGCCCGTGTCGAAAAATTCAGCTCGAAGACCGCAAACTAACTGCACAATATCATTTATAACCTTTTAATATTCACCCTGCGGGAAAGTCCTACCACCTATTGAATTCTTTCTTGTTATTCTATACGACTTTATCCTTCACCGCAGAGCAATTGTAATTAGTTTTTGATTGATTAAAAAAGGTCCCTCTGAGTAAAATAAAATTATAATGCTTATTTCTGAATAGACCCATTTTGAATTTATAAAAAGCAATAGTGTGTTACAGTAGACTTAAGTTTTAGGTAACAACGCCTACCCGCGACTTTGCGACAAAAAGTATTCTATCGATAAACTACCGGTTGGGCAAATTTAATCCACAATCGTTTTGCGTGTAAATATCCAAATTTCAAATTAGCTGGCTGTGGTCTTAATGTCATAATCAATCATCTCAGAAGTAGCAACGCACCTATTTGCGATTTCAAGTAGAACTAAGGTCAGTACCTTAAGTTGCAAGTGATGTCCATGGGTTGCAGTAACCACTTAACACCAGGTGGCCTGCACGCTCGTTTGCTACTTTTATTCAATAAAAAAAAATCCTTTCAGATTACTGTTCGTATGCACGGGCAAACTTCAGACTCCGCAGCTTATCCGCGATGTGTCACTAGTGGACTCGAGCCGTAGCGAGTTCACGTCGCGCCACAGCCTCGAGTGGAAGTTCCTGTTTCTCGACCACCGCGCCCCGCCCATCATCGGTTATCTGCCCTTCGAAGTACTTGGCACATCGGGTTACGATTATTATCACTTTGATGATCTCGAGAAAGTCATAAGTTGCCATGAAGCATGTGAGTTGAGTTTTTATGTGTAAAATTGATATTAAGTTTTTTAGTGTTTTATTAAATCATGTTTCAGTATCACTGTACATTTTAAAATAATGTATTAAATGGTTACTTAATTTTCAGTGATGCAAAAAGGCGAATTGACATCGTGTTACTACAGATTCTTGACCAAAGGACAACAGTGGATTTGGTTGCAAACCCGTTTTTATATTACTTATCATCAGTGGAATTCGAAACCGGAGTTTGTTGTTTGCAACCATCGCGTCGTAAGGTAAGGATTATGACACCGGGAGCTAAATATATCATTTGTTGTGCGGTCACAGTTTAAAAATGCGAGAACGTTGCAATTATAGTTAATAGTATTTTACAGAAGAAAATATATTTCAAAAACAAAATTTTATTTAATGAAAATATGCTCCAAGTAGCACAATAATTTGATTTGAAAGTCTATTAAAAACCTAACATGACTTAGGGCCACATAGGGCTTGCTGCAAAGACTTCAGATCTATGATAAATATTACATGTATCATGACCATCAATATTGCTGGATATCATTCAGGAAAATTGGGTGTGTGGTATCCAATGACTGTAAGACCAGATGATGTGTTATATGTGTCGATATACTGAAGCATATAAATAAAATTTTGTTTCTCTATGTTCAGTTTAAAAAAATTATTTATTTCTTTAACATAAACATAGTCAGGGAAATCTGTAAAATATTTCAGAAATACATGGAATTTCTGTACTATTTTCGGTGTACAACTTTAAAAGTTATGAATATTTTAGCTATGCAGATGTAGTAAAGAGCACCAAGCAAGAGGGCGCGGAAGCAGACACAGTAAGTGAGGCTGAAGTGAACGGCGTCGTGATGAAGGAGGCCCCGACTGAAGAGGCCGCCTTGGTTAACCTGTCGCCTTCGTACATGTCCGAGGCGAGTGACGCCTTTGGTAGCTACCAACCACTGTCACAGGTACTTTTTCCAATACTAAACACTATGACACATGACTGATGATATTACTTCTATTTGTATATTCAAATTTCCTTTAAGAATAGCTTAGCTTTCATTATCTGTATGTCCCATACGTATCAGTGAATAAATCGTATTGGGTGCTTTCAGACGCTAATAAGTTATTCTTAACAATCAGGACTGAGGTCTATCATATTAGACTTGTAATCAATCAATCAAGTCCAATAAATTGCCAATCTAATTTTTTTTTTGGCACGTGACAGTAAAGTTATAGCTGTATGTGATAGTCTCAATAATTTAGTTTACTATAAATAAGTTACAGTGTTTCTCATCAGTTAAAATTGTGTTTGATTAATTATTTAATGTTACACATGAATTGCATTGATACACTGGTAGATACCTACCCGTTTACAGTATTTATCTGACTGGATTCTCGGTCTAGTGGTTAGCGAACCTGACAGCTAGACGGGAAGTCGTGGGTTCGATTCCCACTCAAGACAAATGATTGTGTGATGAGCATCAGTAATTGTTCTGTGTCTGGGTGTATTGTATAAGTATGTATTAAAAAAATATTTCTGTATGTTTATCTATCAGCTATCTGGTTACCAAAGCACAGTCTTTGCCTAGTTTGGTAACAAATGGCCGTGTGTGAGTTGTCCTAAAATATTTATTATTATATTCATTATTGTTATCCGAAAAGTATGTACTATATCGTATCTATCCGTTTTCTATATTACAGCTGTTCCCAGTATTATTTGATCCATTATACTTAGTTTTGCGTCCTAATGTTGATGATTGGTTGTTTATGGACCGTTAATTTGTGTTAAGTCTATTAACCCTGTTATTGTTTAATTATAGATAATTGTTTATTAACGTTTCGATTATGTTCTGTGGTGGCTGCTTTTCCGTTTATTTGTTTGCGGCTTACATATGATTTGTCCGTCATTGGTCATTGAACTGGGCGTTGGAACAATGTGCCGTAGCCGCCGTCGGTGAAGTCCGCGTCGGCGGGCAGTACTAGCGGCACCGTGGCGACGACTGCCACGGCCGCGACGGCGGCCACGGCGGGCGCTTCCTGGCTCCACCCCTCGCACACGCGTTACGCTACAGGTTCCGATACCGCCTCCGTCTCTGGGGAGTCGCGGTCCTCGCAGCGGAACGGCTCTCGAGAGGTAATACCTAATAGCACTCATACCCTAAATCCCCGATACACCTAATACTCATTATATTTCAATAATAATCCAATAATACCATAATATCTCTTACCGTAATACCCTAACCCCTAACGCTATTGCACTGTAACGTTATTGAAGTAGAATTACATTTCAATAGTGTAAAAAAACGTTTTCGTGTCCTTTAGTTGATAGTATATTAAATTTATATTTGCTTTAGAAATATTGTCTTGAAAATATATTTGAGATTTCAAAATAGCCGTCACGAAAACCAAGTTACTATTGCAAATACACTTCCGTAATATCGATTTCATTCTGTCGCTTTTTTTAGTAGTCGTAATTCTTCCACTGCTACTGCTAATGATTGTAAATATTATCTTATTATATTACGTCACCATTATTATTTTATATTTCCGTCGTAATTTGTCGTTGATCCCGTTAACACGTTTGTTCTTGTGAATTATATATAATATGAATAATAAGTCGAGTTTTGTGTTGTATTCATAAATTATTTTAACGCTTAAGGACAGCAGACTGAAATTTTTGAAAAATGGTGATGGGTAATAATAATAATGCGTTTGTTTAATCTGGTTTTGCAGGCCGACCTCGTACCATTCCCTCACGTTGGACTTCAACGGTTTGAGGTTGGTCGCACGTGTCCATATCTTTCTATGGCCAATGATATTATGTCGAGCACAAACCTATTTGACCTGTTTTAGTTGCATTTGTTCAATTACTCAATGGCGTCTATGTGTCTACTTATGAATGGATGTGTTACTTCCGCCAGGGCTACCGTATGTTATTGCTATGTCTCCTTGGGCTGGAATGAGATCGCATGGTTTAGATATTTGCATCGATGAATGTGGCTATCGCATGCAATACGCACGGAAACGTTATATACAGGTGTTGAAATTTTTTTCGGTAGACGAATGAAATGGGGCCCGGCAATGGCCAGTTTTACGGACACGCTTGTCATGGTAGCATGATGGTGTACCCGCAGGCGCACAAGGGCCCGGAGCCCGCGCTGGTTCCGCAGCACGGCATCGGCGCGCAGTACCTGGAGCCGGCGCCGTACGTGGGCGCCGTAGGCGTGCCTGGCGTCTTGCCGCTCTCGCTGCCCACCCTGCCCGTCATTGTCTCCTCGGACCAGGCACAGATACAGGTGAAATTCGTGATGATCGTAACATTACACAATGTATTGACACATGCTTCCTATGCATCAGACTTTTATATAGGTGGTAGACTGCCGCCCGGGGAAGTACCACCGTCACGCCCAATTCTACCGTAAAACTATTTATTGTGTTTCGGATAGAGGGTGTGGATGCCGGAGTTCACTAAATACGAGGCTAGCATCTTATTCCTCAGAAGTAGCAATACATCTATTTGCGATCTCAGGTGGGACTAAGGTATTGCCTGCGGATGTCCATGGGTTGGAGTGACCTCTTAACACCAGGTAGCCTGCTTGCTCGTTTGCTACTTTTATTCAATAAAAAAGGCCCTGTAAGTCTATTATTTTGCAATTTGAACAGTGTTAGTTGTACGTGGCCACATCCCTACATGAGAGGCAAATTAGAATATTATACATTTTTGCGTAAGTCAGTGTCAGGAAGGTTAAGTTCTATTACGTTGGGGATATGATGTGATACAATGATTAGAGTTAGTTGCTACGGCAGGAGCAGTTGCAGCGGAAGCATGAGGAGCTGCAGCAAATGATCGTGCGGCAGCAGGAGGAGCTGCGCCAGGTGAAGGAGCAGCTGCTGCTCGCGAGGCTGGGCATTCTACAGCCGCTCATCAATGTGAGTATCGTATTTTCTGACTGTTTTGTTTTTTCATATCTAAAAAAAACTAATTTTAGAAAACCGTAACACAGGTTTTCTATACGTACACCAGGCACCGCGCTCTCACAAAGTAAGGTACAGAATTGTATCATTACATCCTCTAATTAAACTGTAAAAACCTTATTGTCAGATTGAATAAATGAGTTTTTTATTATTAATAATAATATTATAATTTAATAATAGATCTATTTTACTTAAAATACACGTTTACTTTTTTTTTCTCTATCTTTGTTTTATAATTCGTACCATGCATATAAATTCCGCCTCTTATATTACAACATTAAAAAAGTTATCAACATGATTCTGACTGAGTACTTGTTGTTAATGTGAGACTAATAACTGTTCAGAACAATTATTGTTATTTATCATATAATAAGAATAAAAAGAAGTAAGAAATTTGTTATACCATTCTCGTAACGACGCTTCTTATAAATATTCGTGCAGTTTAGAAGTCGTTGGTGCGAAAATATCTATCCACAGCTCATGTTCAGAGTTATTAGGGTTCACGTTGTCAGGACAGCACTGCAACGATTCGCCGAATGACTTCAACGAGACTTCGAGTCAATTATTAATTGCCAGTTTTATATGTTCTCTTCATTGTAACGATTGATTATGTAAAAAACATAACATATAATGGAATTTAATTGAAGATTGACTGATGTCAATGTAGACATGTAAATTGTATGATGTTGAAAACCGCATCAAAATCCGTTGCGTAGTTTGAAAGTTAAAGCGTAAATAGAGGCAGACAGACGCGGTAAGCGACTTTGTTTATACTATGTAGAGGCTTCAGTACCACATTGTACATAAAATATTTTTAAAACGATAAGAACATATTTGATGACTATAGTTTTAATAATGGATTATTTTTCAACTCCCTGTAGGTTCAACATAATTTACCTCGTTCTCAGGATTTTTGCGTGTGTTGGTTTCTTCCTCATTCACATTTCATGGTGAATTGAGCTGTTAAACGAACTTGTAACTTTTTTACTTTATTGCGGAAACTAAAATAATTTAATTAGGATCTTTTAGGTTCAATAGCTTATACAACTTCTGTGTAATATATATTATTACACCTGTTTAGGACATAAACTGAATTTGTGTTAAACCCAGAATATGTAGAAATCATACGCATCGTGTACGGTAAGGCGAATCTTGTGTGTTGGACCATGTTTTGTTATATGGATAATTATTACTTTTAATTTCTTGATTTACAAAACTTTTGACATTTCTTTAGGTTCCCAACTCGTACGCACACACTGATGACATGCAACAGGCCCAGCGTATGCCGCCTCAGATCCTGTACGAGGGAACTCCTACGCGCGCCATCACGGGCTACCCCTCGCAGATGCCGCCGCAACACCAGGCGCAGCTGCAGTCGCAGCATCTTCCGCAGCTTCAGCAGCAACAACGGCCACAGCACCCGCCGCAACTTCAGCCACAACTTCAGCCGCAACACCCGCCGCAGCATTTGCCGCAACACCCGCCGCAACATCCGTCGCAACACCCAACGCAGCTTCCGTCGCACTCGTCTGCTCAACATCCACACGTGCCCCAATAAATCCATTTAATTGCCCGTTTGCGGCAAGACTGGTTATGCTTTTGGAAGTTATTTCCTATACCAATGATTGGTAAAACATACGTCCAGTTCAATGTTTAAACACGAAATCATTGATGCAAAGTGGCGATGTTTGTGCTACGGATTGGATCCAATCCAAAAAGTCATTAACTGACACACGAAATTTCACTACTAAGTTATTTTTCATGTGTATCAGTTAAACGAGCGTCTCTGACAGACCTTAATGAAGCCTCAGGAGACGCCTTAACTGCTTTATTATTTTGATAAATGAGAAAAAGTAAACGTGGCAGCTATAGAAGAAAGGTCGAAAAAATGTAGTCTGTAACACATGCATGTAACACAACATATAAATCTTCCACAAATCTGACCTATTGAAGTAATTTTTATGCTGAAAAGTACAGTAATATTTAATATTTTACTAAATTATATGTTAGGTTAAGGGTTGCACAATCTATTGAAGTAATTATGTATTTATTTATTAAACGTTGCATCATCAAATCAGGCAATCATGTTCATATCGTGATTAACGAAAAGGGTCGCTGGCAGTGCCGGGCAAATATTATATTGCAATGAAAAAAAAGTTATGTCATAGAAGTTTTCTTTGTGGACCTTGTTTTAGACTTATAGCTGTCTTGAGCTACTTACACTAGTGATAGACGGAGGATTCGTGAACTAGAACGGTACGAGGAAAGCACACCAAGTATTGAAAAACTGTAATTTATTCTTTTTCTTAAAAACAATTAAACAGCTGTTAATTTAACGTTATTGTCCTGCTCTAAAAATATAGTGTCGTCAACAGAAGTAATCAGGATAATACAAAAACTCATTCCCTACGGTTAAGAGAAAAGAAAATATTTTTTTTAGATTTTTTAAGCATACGAAGATTGTAATTAAACTACACCTAAATTAATAAAGAGGTATAAACATATAATAATGAATCGGAATGTATACAAAAAGGAGATTTTATCACTTAAGACAGTAGGCAAAAACTGATCTCATTAATTTTCGCCGAATTATCATTTGTATATTTCTGAAGTATAGTTTCATACCTTAAACGTAGTGAATTAAATTTTTGATAAATCTTTCTATTTAGTTATTAGTATGTAGTGTGTAGTGTATTGTTTTAATTACCTACTAAAATGTTAACTAAAACAGTTTTTAACACTTACTCGAACTCTACTTATACTTGACCAAAAAAAAATACTGAATTCCGGTAATAATGTAAAAAAAAAACCGTCCGGTAATAAAAAAAACTGCTAGATTGCTTTACTTTTCTAGTAAGACATGTTTGAAAACTGCATTTACAATGAATTTTCATACATAGTGTACTAGTACTAATAATATATACTAGTTAAAGTAACAGTTTATTCATGTCCCGTATAGGGTCAAACGTTACCGAGTATCGTCGTTACTGTTCTATAATTACATAAAATTGTATAGCCATAACTCAAATGGTTTTTAGCTCAAGTTATATTTTACGAGTTAGAACTTTTTAAAATTTACCATTTACTATCATTTTACATTTTATTTTAATTCGCTAAAGGTTTCACAAAATATTTAATGTTAATTTTTTTCTGTTTTTATTTCGAAGGTTAACCTTATAATATTTATGCATTTCTATTATAGCAAAGTTACCTGAGTTAAGCAAGAATTAATGTTGTAAAAAATTTAACAGTGCTTAATTTATTTAAACCGTTTTATAATTTAGTTTAAGACCAGACATTTTTGAGAAAAAGGAAATCGAGACCAAATACGTATTCGAGGGACTATAATATTAATCAACATTGTTGTTTTAATTATGTTCATTGTTACCCGTCGTTTAAGGACTTTTGTCCTTCTACTCACTTATATTTTATTAAATATTTTATTAATTATATTTCATTTCGTTTTTTCGTTAAATCTTTATTTAGACAAACATGCAGGCATGTTAAGTTTATAATGTTACGTTTATATTTTAACAAAACTACAATGAAGATGAAATTTATTTTGCCGAGGGCTGTGTTAAATAGAAGTATATTTACTTTACTAGTTTTAAGTAAATCTATTATAATTTGGACTGGTAAGTTTACTAGTCTACTCTCAAGACGTTTAAAATAAAAAAGGTTAAGTAAAAACAATAAATGCCAGTCAGTTATTTACAACATAAGTATTTCTAGATCTGAGGTCCTTTACCATAAATTAAATATTTATGCATAATTGTAGTAAATAAATTATATTCTGTGGTGAACTTTGCTCATATTGTTTCTAATTTATTGGACGAAGTTTATAGAAAATTTAAGAAAATATCAAAATATTATAACGTTTTATTAGTAACATAAATAAATGGTATCTTTAAGAAATTATTAAAATAAATCGTAGTTCTAAAACAGTAAATCTTATGTTCATCATCATTACTTCTTCACACTGGAGCCTATATATACAAGACAATTATAAAAATATTTTTATCCATTAAAGGACCATACGATTTCGTATGTTTGGG
The DNA here is from genome assembly GCA_018249895.1 of Tiana niger. NCBI lineage: Eukaryota > Metazoa > Arthropoda > Insecta > Lepidoptera > Hesperiidae > Tiana > Tiana niger. The sequence continues at coordinate 9,741 of DWNH01001010.1, forward strand.
CATTATTTTAGATGTTCTTAACGAGGATAAAACATTTCTTTTATTTTGCTCAAACGGAATTTGACAACACTGTTATCATTCATGTCCATTTTTAGATGATAAAAAAGTAGTAAGCATCAACATCTAAATAAGTAGTGATATATATTTTATATTTCTTATTAACTTTTATGGAATTGAAATATTTATATAAATGTCAAATAAAATGTTCTGTGCCAAGGTTTTGGTACCACCTGATTTTGTATTTTAAAATGATTTTAGTAAAATATTGTATGATTTACGTAGTCATTTACGTTATCAGTGACGTAGTTAGGTACATATAATCAAATAAAACCTGTATTTGTTTATAAGTATCTATCTACCTATATGTGATAACGTCTACATTTATTTAAAAAAATACATTTAAACGTTTTTACGAGACTGTTATTGAAGCTTAGGACGTGGTTATAGAGACCCCGATTCTGATTTCCACATTTTATTGTAAGTGCATACTATAGATGCATATTAGAAGCTTCAAATTGTGATATATGAAACTCTTCGTAAATCCGCCTGACAGCGGCATTCTGCAGCCGTACCCACACATTCTGTAAATAGTATTGTACAGTAAGCTAAACTAAACTTGTACTTCATTTTTATTGCTACATTTTTAATCTTTTGCATTTGGGTATTGCATAATATATGAAAAAATTATTGTTATACAGATTTGTAGTTCAGAGTTTATGCATATTATTTAAATAAATTTTAAAAGCATTTGTTAGCTGCGCGTTGCAGGGGCATTAACATTCATTTGTAAACAATAGCGATAAAATCTTGTGAACTTTGACTCAATATAGTCCAGATTGTCCAGGTGCAGTTTCGCTAATTATAGCTTTCCTACGACTTCAAAAGGAGGTTATAGGTATGAAGATGAATCAGTATGCATAATTATGTGAGTTTCGATAACTCTAGGCTAGTCCACAGGCGGGCACAAAGGCGTGCGCACCGCCGCCGAAGAAAAGCCGGGGAAAGCCTGGTGGTGGCCCGAAATCCGCACAGCCTACTTGCCAGACCATGTGGCAGGTCGGGGAGGTTGAGATGGCCGTAGATTAATATGACCCTCAACTTCCTGCAGGCGAACAAAAACCATTGTGCCAAAACTCAGGACCTTTTATTCCAGAGCATGGCACAGTGGTCGACACACGTGGCTGTACCGGCCGAAACCGGCGCGATTGGGCACTGGCGTTGAGCCAGCTGGAGGACCGAGTGCAGGCGCTATTTAGCGCATGTCTTCGGCAGGGCCGGTTTCCGCGCTCGGAGAGGACGGTGAAACTGGTCTTGCTGAAGAAGGATGGTCGTCCGGCGGACTCGCAGTTCGCGTACAGGCCAATCCTGCTGCTGGACGAGGTGGGGAAGCTCTTTGCTGAAATTATATTATATTAAATAATATTTAGAATGCTTTTTGTTTCAAGCAAATAAAAAACCCTCTGCAACGTGCCGCCACTGCATAATATACAGATACTATATATAAATATTTTTTGACATTATTTAAGTTGAAGAGGGTTACTGTTTTATTTTTTTGTAAATAAATTAACTTACGTAAAAAAACATGTACTAAAATGGTGAAATGTAATATTAAACGTCTGATTCAAAGTTAGATATCCAAAAGGTAAATAAAGAAATGTCATTGTTATAGTGTGATTGCAGGCGTGCTAAACATTTTATTTATAACAGAATTTCAAAAAAGTATCTTATAAAAGTAAGTAAGTGTAGTGGGCAGATAGCAGCAGTCTTTGAGAAATCTTGACTGCCTACACGAGTCATTGTAAATTTTCTGCCTATTAACTATTAGTTTTTCGTCCTGTTAACAAACTTAGACAAACTAGAAATGTTTTTCGTAATGCCTCGTACCTTTACCTTCTGCAAAGTGTAACATTATGTGAATTGCATTTTAACCAAAAGACCATACGACATCTATAACGAGGACACAATGAAATCAAGAAAAATGTTTTACGTTGTATTTTAAAAGTTAAATTTCAAATATAGAAAACTACCATTTAAAATGTAGGTTTTTGCTCAATTATCCCATTTCTTTTCATTTTAGACATCTAATCACGAAACAGATAACAGTAATGTTAATAAATAAATTTTATATAGTGTCAAAATGTCAATTTACATAAATAATGTTATATTTTTTTAAATACACTTTATTATATATGATGAATATTACCAAATCTTCGAATTTGAGAATACTATTGCCAAAGAAAACTTTTTACTAAACTGTAATTAAATCTGAATGTTAACGAGTGTAAATTTTTGATTGCATAAAACAAAAACAAGTAAATTGAATTTAAAAATCAACAAAAATTTTCGTACTAATAAGTATTATATAGGAAACTCAATTGTGTAGACAATCTTAGATCCTAAATATATATCAATACTTTTATACAAACTAAGTATGTATTTCTTCTGGTAAGATTATATTCTTACTATTACATACCAAACCAAATAAGTTAACAATTTTAACTTAACTTTTGGATCATGCTCCTGAGCATGTGTTACGTGGTGCATAAGTACTTAGGTACAATATAATAACATCCAAAGAATTTAAATCAAGTATATAATGTTTTATTAAAAATAATTTCTTAATGTAACTTAAATAAGAACATCGTAAACGTTCTG
>DWNH01001011.1:0-12394 GCA_018249895.1 Tiana niger
TTCGTGACGGTGTGCGCGCGCATCGTAAAAATGTACTCTCATAATTTTTCCCTAACGCGCCAAAAGAAGTATAACTTGAAAAATGTGGTGGAGTATTAAAGTGATATAAATGTGTTCGCATTGAAGATGCGGAGGCCGTGCTGCGCGAGCAGGAGGCCATTTCGCCGGACGGGCTGAGCGTGGCGCAGCAGCGGGAGGTGCGCGAGAAGGCCCAGAACTTCACATTCCAGACGGAAGTCAACCGCATGATGAAGCTCATCATCAACTCTCTCTACAGGAACAAGGAGGTGTGTTCGACATTTAAATAGGCTGTGACGCTACTTGAAATTAACATTTGAGAGTACAAAAATATCTTATTGTATGCAAACTACTTCATTATTAATTATGTACTTAATTTAATAGAAATGGGACATTCATTTTTTTGTTTGTTCTAAGTTGCGTGCGGTATTTAATTGGTTATACATTAAGCAAAATAAATTGACGCAGATTTTCCTGCGAGAGCTGATCTCGAACGGTTCAGACGCCCTGGATAAGATTCGTCTGCTGTCGCTGACGCAGCGCGACGTCCTGGACGCCAACGCGGAGCTCAGCATCCGCATCAAGGCGGACCCCGAGAAGCGGCAGCTGCACATCATCGACTCCGGCATCGGCATGACCCGCGCCGACTTGGTCAACAACCTTGGCACCATCGCCAAGTCTGGCACTGCCGACTTCCTCTCCAAGATGCAAGATTCTGAGAAGGTGTTTGGTCTAAATGTTAAAATACGAGAAGGGTGTGTTGTCGGATAATCCCTATTGCATGTGATTCACATTATTTTATCCATGATACTTTATAGTCGTAACATTACACCTGAAACATTATTTGGATAAAACTGTCAAAATAAACGTAAAAGCGGTAAGATAAGAGTGAAAGTGAACGCGTTGGGTGTTACAGGAGAACGGTCAGGAGATGAACGACATGATCGGGCAGTTCGGCGTGGGCTTCTACTCGGCGTTCCTGGTGGCGGACCGCGTGACCGTGGTGTCGAAGCACAACGAAGGCGAGCAGCACGTGTGGGAGTCTGACGCCAGCGCCTTCAGCGTGGCGGCCGACCCGCGCGGCGCCACGCTGCGCCGCGGCACGCACATCACGCTGCACATGAAGGAGGAGGCCGCCGACTTCCTGCAGCCCGACACCATCCGCGCGCTCGTGCAGAAGTACTCGCAGTTCATCAACTTCCCCATCTACCTGTGGGCCTCTCGCACCGAGACCGTCGAGGAGGCCGACGCCGACGTCGACGCGGACGCCGACAAGCCCGAAGACGACGACGCCCAGGTCTGCTTGGAGCTCATGTTGTTGACTTGTGAATATAGACTCCATATTGTTGGCCAGTAATAAGGTAGAATTCCACCTACCATTCCGGAGAGCCAAAGGTTAATCCTAGCATTATTTTTTACTTTGTAAATTTTTTTTTATTAACACAGTCCTTGGTGAAAGATATTTATCATAAAGAAAAATGTATGTCTAAAAAATTTTTATTATTCTTAAAGTGCATGTGAAAAGTCCACTAATCTACATTTAACTAGAGCAGTGGATCAAAGCCTAAACCGTTTTATAATTGAGGTAAGGCATCTGAAATTCCCACTAGTGTGGTTCCAATAATTATTGATAATATTTTGTTCCATTTGCCTGCGTTCACCAATCAGAATGAGCTCGGCATACCTTAGTCACGTGTTTGTTACATGGCAGGTAGAGGACGCGACCGAAGAGAAACGAGAGCCCAAGAAGACTGAGAAGACAGTTTGGGACTGGGAGCTGATGAACGACAATAAGCCTATTTGGACGCGCAAGCCCAGCGACGTCGCCGACGAAGAATACACACAATTCTACAAGAGTCTCACAAAGGTGCTTTATATACGCGTATTAATAATGTCTATAACTATCCTTCTAAACATAAGGACATAATTGAATTATTTACATAACATAACACATGTTAGGTGAGTTAGGTGAGTCATGGCACACGTTGCAGGACACGGCGGCGCCGCTGGCGCGCGCGCACTTCGTGGCGGAGGGCGAGGTGACGTTCCGCGCGCTGCTGTTCGTGCCGCGCGTGCAGCCCGCAGACAGCTTCAACCGCTACGGCACCAAGACCGACCACATCAAGCTGTACGTGCGCCGCGTCTTCATCACCGACGAGTTCAACGACCTCATGCCCAACTACCTGGCCTTCATCCAGGGCATCGTCGACTCCGACGACCTGCCGCTCAACGTCAGCCGCGAGACCCTCCAGCAGCACAAGCTCATCAAGATCATTAAGAAGAAGCTGGTGCGCAAGGCCCTCGACATGCTCAAGAAGATTCCCGAGGACGAGTATGAGCACTTCTGGAAGGAGTACTCCACTAAGTGAGTGGAAACCTCTATGATCTATCAACAGGCTGCACCGGGTTGTACCCGATGGAAGCTCGTTACTTGTAGTGTGCCCAAAACAAGTGAAGTCTAGCTTGGATATGAATGTTAATGAATTTAATTATTTTTATTTATCTCAGACAGTCTGTCCATATTGTAGACTCCACACTAGCCAGTATGGTATTAAGGAGACCGCTGGTGCTGTCCAGCACTCGCTGCATCACCGGCAAACATGTTAGATGCGCTGCAGTTGCAGGGCAGCCTTACGCGTAGGGCATTGAGCGTCCGTAACGTGTCTGAGATGTATTAGTGCACAATATGAGAGACAAGACCAGCAACATGAAGCCATGACACCTGTTTAGATTGTACACAACAAGACAGATTAAATTTGTTTGGATTTGTAAATAGTCTCAGTTTATGACATTAAGGTAATACTTGTTGGATAGTGTGAAGCTGGGCGTAATGGAGGACCCGTCGAACCGCTCGCGCCTGGCCAAGCTGCTGCGCTTCCACTCGTCGCGCTCGGACCAGATGACGTTCCTGGCAGACTACGTGGCGCGCATGAAGCCCAAGCAAACCCACATCTACTACACCGCTGGTGCCAGCCGTGCAGAGGTCTGTTTGGAATACTCTCATGATATTCGTATTATACCATATACCACTAGATTCACCATCAGGGACATTGTAAAATATCCAGAGAACAAACTCTGTAATGAACATTTCAAGAGTTACAGAGGTGACTCGTTATAGTGATTATAGTGAGAGTGCATATTGAATATAGACATTCATATTGAAATGTCACTTATATTAATGTTTTATTTCATACCATAATATCATTGGTATAAGTTGCAATTTTTTAGTAACTGTGACCCATGAACAAAATCATATTCCCATTAAAATTGTGTAAATGAAAGATGTTATCTTTTGATTGACTAGTCTTGAAATAAATAAATAATTATTATTGTATGCTTTGCAGGTCGAAAAATCACCATTTGCCGAGAGGCTGATACGTTTAGGTTACGAGGTTCTCTATCTGACTGAGGCTGTAGATGAGTACTGTCTGTCATCGCTGCCAGAGTATGAAGGAAAGAAATTCCAGAACGTCGCTAAGGAGATCTTTGACTTGGATGAAAGTGAGTGATTAGTTAATAAAGCTGATAATGAGCACTTGTATCTTATACATGCATATGGAACAAGATAAATGGCTGCTGTGGTGTAGCATCCAACTTGACGAGCCGGGCCTGAGGTGGTGTGATCGCTTAGGTATGACGTGCACGGCGCAGCGGAGTGGCGCTCGCAGGCGGGCTGCGGCTGAATGAGTCCCTTCATGTCGGAGTCGGTGTTTAAGTTGTACCGTGTTTATGTAAAGTAATTTAATGTTAAAAGAATAACGATTCAACCTGCTGGTTAGCAAGAACCGTGCAGAAACCCGCATATGCGGCCGACCGTTTACCGTAGAGCCTCAGCATGCAATGATGCCTGCCAGACACGACGCCATGTATTGTTAACAGGGATAATGAACGCATTAGGAAAACAATATTATTTGATAAAAAAATAATGATTTTAATAATTCATATTACAAAATACAAATAATTTATATGAGCTTTGCAGTCAACCTTAACCAAAATGTGGTATGAAATATAAATGTATTAATGTATCATAATTGTCATTTACAATGTTAGACATACTTGTATTACATGAATGTTGTTTGTTGTTGTTCGGTACTCGAATCTACTAGTAACATACAATGTTAGTCGTTATTAAACAGCTGCCTGATACATACGCGTTTTCTTGATCATCCCGAAGTGACAAACAACATTCAACCCTACTGCTATATAAACATTTGAACAAATTTGGTCGCAATCGAACCGGATTATCGGCGATAAGGAATACAAAAGAAACCGGTCGGCGCGAGTCCGAAGAGTACAGTCATTAATTGTTTACGCAAAACAAGACTTTATCAAGTCAAGTTAAAGTGCATCTAAGCTATCGAAGAAAAAAGTGGATTATTACATTTATGTGCCTGGCGCGTATGAGTGAATTGTCATAAGTTTCTAGAAAAACGTAAAAATTACCTGTTCAACATTATTCTCGAATCTCGTCAAGACAGTGAAATTAGATTATTTTTTGGAATTTAACGCTCGTAACATTAAACACCATGGCAAATAGTGATCAGTTGTTACAATTATTGGAAGACACAGCCAGTTTAATGAAAAAAACCCAAATAAACTTGAAGAAATGTCCAAAATCCAGGCTTACGAGTGGTTATTTGAAAGCGCGTATGGAGTGCGTCGACGAGTATTGGCGTACATTTACGCACACACACCAGGAATTGGTTAAAATCATACCTAAGGAAAGGAGGATCGACATACCGTATTTTATGAACGAGGAATTTGAACTTTTTGAAGATCTATATCTGTGTATTAAAGCGGATCTTCAAGATATGAACACATTGTTACAATCGCCGCCGCCGCCTCAAACGTCAACACGTGGAGCCCGCAGCATGGATACGACAGCCATGCAGGAACCGCAAGTTATGCTACCGAGAATCCAAATACCTACCTACTCGGGTAGATACGAGGAGTGGATTACGTTTCAAGACCTATTTGTGACCTTAGTGCATAACAACTCCACGCTAACAGACGTGCAAAGACTTCACTATTTAAAGTGTTCTGTTGCTGGGGAGGCAGAAGCGCTGCTGAGGCATATCCGTGTTACCGAAGCGAATTATAGTCAGGCGTGGGATATTCTAAAAAACAGATTCGGCAACAAGAGAATTATTGTTAACTCGCTTTTAAATCGATTGTTCTCATGCAAAAAGGTAAGTATTCCGTCTGCCAGTCAATTAAAATTGTTACTCGACACTACTACAGAGTGCATAAACACGTTAAATACTTTAAATGTAAATACCGACTCTTGGAGTCCTGTCATTATATTTCTTACCGTACAGAAATTGGATCCAGAGTCACGTAAAGACTGGGAGATTTTTTCTTACAAAAATAATAGCGATGACTTACCTTTGTGGTCTGACTTGAAGTGTTTTTTGGAGTCAAAGTTTCGCACATTCGAGTTAGTCAATCCTGTGAACACATCGTCATTAGATAGGCCAAATAATAAACATAATAAGGAACGTTCATTCCATACCATTTCTCCTGTTGTAAAGTCATGTGTATTATGCAATGATAACCATTCCTTGTGTCACTGTAAACAATTTGCAAAAATGTCTGTTGAAGACCGTAACAATCATGTTAAAAGTAATAACCTGTGTTTCAATTGTTTGTCGGCAGGCCATTCTGTTGGGAAATGTCGTTTATCACTGACCTGTCGAATTTGTCACAGGCGTCATCATACTCTTTTACATTCTCCAAGGTCGCAGGAGGCTGTGGCCCATGCTAGTTGTTCCAATATTCAACCACAGCCTTCATATTCAAATGTAGAAGAGACAGAGATTAACACAAATGCATTGATGACGTCACACTTCAGTACAAACCAGGGATTTGCTCTTTTAGCTACAGCAATGGTAGGGGTAAAGGGTCAAATGGGCCATACCATATTTTTACGCGCACTAATAGACCAGGGATCGCAGGCATCTTTCATTAGCGAGCGAGCAGCACAGTTACTAAAACTGAAGAAGCACTCAATTAGGGGTAATATTACAGGGGTTGGTTCTACCAAAACTAAAATTAATAGTGTAGTCCAACTTCAGATACTTTCCACATTTGATTCAGAGTTTTGTCTACCTATTGAAGCGTATGTAATCTCAAAACAAGTCACGACAAAATTACCTTCTAAATCGATAGTAACGAGGGACTGGCCACATATACTAGGCCTACAATTAGCGGATCCTACTTATGATAAACCTGGAACAATAGATTTATTACTAGGTGTTCAGGAATATGCAAATATCATACAACAGGATATTATCAAAGGGCCTCCTGGAACACCGTGTGCTCAAAAAACTAAATTAGGTTGGATTTTGTTTGGTCAGGTAGGTGCGCCGGGTACTGATGCACCATCTCTGCTTGTGATGCATCATCATGTCGATTTAGATATTATGCTAAGAAGAATGTGGGAATTAGAAAATGATACAGATAGAAAATTAACTCAAGAGGAAAAGCGTTGTGAAGAGATATATAAAAACACACATCAGAGAAATGAAACGGGTAGATATGTAGTTAATTTGCCATTCAAAATAGAGAAACCCAAGTCACCAAATGGCAATAGCAAGGAAATAGCAATGCGTAGATTTTTACAACTAGAAAGAAGGTTTCAAAGGTCACCGAAATTAAGAGAAGATTATACAAAGGTGATAGAAGAATATATAGATTTAGGTCATGCTAAAGAAATATCAAAAGACGAATACGAAAACAAAGCGGTTTACCTTTGTCATCATGCAGTCTTCAAAGAGGATAGTGAAAGCACACCAACTCGTGTTGTGTTCGATGCATCCTGCAAAGACGCAAACGGCGTATCACTAAATGATGAGTTGCTAGTTGGTCCAACATTACAAGAAGACCTCCGAAGTATTATCATGAGGTGGAGGATGTACGCTGTTTGTTTTGTATCCGATCTGAAAAAGATGTACAGGATGGTGTTAGTGGCAAAAGAACACGTAGATTTTCAACGTATATTATGGAGGAAAAATACAAATGAAGAAATAAAGCAATATCGCTTACTTACCGTCACGTTTGGAACAGCTCCAGCACCTTACCTTGCAGTGAAGACGTTGAGACAGTTGGCCGAAGATGAAGGCTCCAAATTTCCAGTCGCTGCTAGGATTCTGAAAGAAGATTTTTATGTAGACGACGTATTATCTGGGTTTGATACTGTAGAAGAAGCTATTGATGCAAGCAAACAGTTGATGGAAATCCTGAAGAATGGTGGCTTTGAGTTGCAAAAATGGTGTTCTAACAACGCTGAGTTCATAAGATCAATCAAACCAGAAATGAGATCAACAAGGATGCAGCTAAATTTAAATGTCGACGGAACAATAAAAACATTAGGCATATTGTGGAATTTAGCAAATGATACCTTTACATATAATTTAAACTTACCTTCAGTTCCTCATAATATAACCAAAAGAAGTATTTTGTCAGATGTTCAAAAATTGTTCGATCCTCTGGGATGGATAGCACCATGCATAGTTACTGCAAAGATGTTTATACAAAAATTATGGTTAGCAAAAGTCGATTGGGATGATGAGGTAGATGCAAATTTCTCAGAAGAATGGTTAGATATTAGGAAAGATTTGGAAAATGTAAGAGATATTTCGATAGATAGATGGTTAGAAACTACATCTAAGAATCAAGTATTCATGGAAATCCATGGCTTTTGTGACGCCTCGGAAAGGGCGTATGCCTCAGTTGTTTATGGCCGCATAATCAACCTCGATGGAACAATTATAACAAAGATTCTTGCAGCACGAACAAGAGTCGCACCAGTCAAATCAGTGTCACTACCAAGACTGGAGTTGTGTGGTGCAGTATTACTCTCTAAACTGTTAAGATATGTTACCCAGGCATTAAGAATACCTGCATCACAAGTATTTGCGTGGACTGATTCAACAATAGTTCTGTCGTGGCTGAGCGGAGAACCTTGGCGATGGAAGCAATTCGTTGCCAACCGAGTTGTAGAAATTACAGATAATATCAACCATAAACAATGGCATCATGTTGCATCAGAAGACAACCCTGCTGATATTGCATCCCGCGGCTCTCTCATATCGGAGCTAAAAAATAGTAAGATTTGGTGGGAAGGACCTAAATGGTTGAAAGAAAAGGAAATTATAATTACAAACCCAAATATTGTAGCCACGGAACTGGAAAGAAAAAACATACAATCTAATGTGAAAATTCAGGAAGATAATATAATACAATTTGAAGAATTTAACAGTTTAAATGAACTTTTAAGAGTAATAGTGTTTAGTTTGAGATTTTTACGCAGCAAAATTAATTATGATGTTATTGAAAAACCTATAACTACTTTGGAATTAGATGAAGCCTTGAAGAAATGTATTAGGATAGCACAGAAGAATTTTAATGAAGACATACAAAACCTGAAAGCAAAGAAAAATGTTAGTAAAAATAGCAAAATTAAATCATTAAATCCTTACCTTGATCAAGATGATCTCCTCAGGGTGGGCGGTCGATTACGTCACTCTGCTTTACCGGAACACAGCAAACATCCTATAATCCTGGAAAATAAACATGAATTGACTTACCTGCTAATCGCTGATGCACACAAAAGGACTCTTCATGGAGGAACACAGTTAGTCTTGGCATATTTGAGATCGAAGTATTGGATACTGCAAGCAAAAAATACAGTCAAGGCTTACATTCACAAATGTATAGTATGCGCTAGACAAAGGGCTCTTGTTAAAACGCAGCTAATGGGGGACTTACCTCAAGCTCGTACGACACCTTCACGTCCATTTCTTCATTGCGGTGTAGATTTTGCTGGTCCTTTGTTTGTGTTGATGTCGAGGGGACGTGGAGCAAAGCAAAACAAGGCATACATAGCCATATTCGTTTGTATGGCTACTAAGGCTGTACATTTAGAATTGGTTGGTGACCTCACTTCTCAGTCTTTTATTGGTGCTTTTCGTAGATTTGTCGCTCGTAGGGGTCGTTGTTCTCACTTGTATAGTGACCAAGGTCGAAATTTCGTAGGTGCAAACAAAGAAATTGCCCAAGCGTTCAGAGATGCACAACTCGAACTTCCAGGTCATCTCATCGATATTCTCTCCTCCGAAGGGACGCAGTGGCATTATATCCCCGCGTATACTCCACATTTTGGTGGCCTCTGGGAGGCAGGCGTCCGATCAATTAAGTATCATTTGCGTCGGATACTTACGGGCAGTCTCACATTCGAAGAGATGACGACCACGTTATGTGAGATTGAAGCTTGTCTTAATTCTCGACCTTTGACTCCAATCGACACTTCTGATCCAGATTCACTCGAACCACTTACACCTGGTCACCTATTAATAGGTGAAGCTCCCATCAATGTGCCCTGTCCAGATTTAAGGTGTGTAAAGATTAGTCGTTTAAATCGTTGGCAAATAACCCAAAAATTGGTTAGGGATTTTTGGCATCGTTGGCAGACCGAATACTTATCACGTTTGCAGACTAGACCTAAGTGGCTCAAAAAACAAGCCGAATTTAACATAGGCGATGTAGTTTTACTGAGAGATGAGCAATTACCACCAGGAAAATGGCCATTAGGTAGAATAGTAACAAAGCATCCTGGGTTAGATGGTTGCACTCGAGTGTATAGTGTTAAATATGGCGCTAATATAATTAAACGTTCGTTCACTAAACTTTGCGAATTCCCTGTGAATGACATTGATCCGTAAATGTAACTTATCACTTGTATTGAAATGTAATTATTAATATAATTTTATTTATGTAATTCCAAATTAAACTGTGCCAAATTAAACCTTTGTAACCATGTAATATTAAATTGAAAGTCCTGTCGTACTTTGGTGGGCGGCATGTTCGGTACTCGAATCTACTAGTAACATACAATGTTAGTCGTCATTAAACAGCTGCCTGATACATACGCGTTTTCTTGATCATCCCGAAGTTGCAAACGATATTCAACCCTACTGCTATATAAACACCGAACAGTAGTACATATAACCGGAGTAACGTGGAACTTCTATATATCCCACTGTCGAAAATTATGGATTTCCTAAAACACCCTCACATACTTCACCACCTAATTCCAATAAGATTGCATAGAAAATGTGGGGTGGGGTATGCGAGGCCTGGACTATAGTCGCATAGGTATGTGAGCGTGTGTGGTGGGCGCAGAGAGGCGGGCGAGGGCACGCCGCCCGCGTCGCCGAGCGCGGCGCGGCGCGCGCGCGACGACGACGTGTTCCTGCGGCTCGCCGGCGCCGCGCAGGAACACTCTCCGCAGGGGACCGTGCGCGAACTGGCGCTCAAGGTACGCACTTTTTTATATATAATTATATATTAACTGACGTCTATTCTTGATTTAAACTCGATTCTCGAAATAAAGGATAACTGTAACTGATCATGATCATCACTGGTCATGACAATAATTATAAGAAGAATCAGTGAGTACCGCTGTGAAAACTTTAACAGACCTAGTTATTATAAGTAATTTGTGTACTGGTGTACTATTTTTATTACGTTCAACTTGTTACCCATTGAGAATAAAGCTTTTGCTGTCAAACAACTAATCTGTCATTTTGTCATTCATCGAGCCTGTAAAATGATTGACAACCGTACCTGATACAGAATGGGAAAGACACGAAAATGTAGACCAAACTACAGAATTGCTGCATAGACTGTAGATCCCTAGAGAGATCCAAGAGTTTAGGCTATTTTGTAGTAATAATATTAGTTAATTAATAAGCGATACGATTACAGCGTGCGGCATTGTCGAGTGGCACGGGCGCGTGGCTGCAGTGCACGCACGTGGCCGAGGGACACGTGGGCGCCGCGCTCGCGCTCGCTGCCACGCCCGATCTACTCTACAGCGGCGGCGTTGGTTAGTTATTAACTATAGAGACAAACAACACTACATTTTATCAACTCACAATCACTATTTAGCGCATTATTCGTGAAACGTGAGAGAAAATTATATAATAACGTATAACATACGTTACGCATCGTTACCAGACCGCACCGTCCGCGGCTGGGACATGAACGCAGGCCGCGAGGCGTGGCGCGCGTGGTGCGGCGGCGCCGTGGCGGCGCTGGCGGCGCACCACGCGCCCTCCGCCGCTGGCGACTCCCGCACGGTACTAGCCGCCGCGGGCGCCGCCATCAGGATCTTCGACACGAGGACCAATGCACCCGTCGCTACTTTGTGGTAAATCGCTTGCTTATCATGCTCAAAGCTTAGTTACTGTTAGTAGCCAATACTATTACATTATGACTTTTGGTGGGCGATCAATACATATATGTCGTTTCTAAGCCATATTAAAGACATATTAATTAAATAAAAGTCATTAATTATATATTACTTAAATTAAACCTCCTATAAAAATAACTCAATCTACGATAATAACAGTTTTCTTTGAATTAATAGAACTTTTTGTGAATGGATCTTGCTGGTTTTGCTTTTACATGATTCAATTATTAATGACGAAGAACTACTTCGAAAGAACTACTTTGAATACAAATTCAAAGAACTACATGTTATCACAGGTCGTCGGGAGCGGCAGGAGCGAACGCGGCCGTGCGCGGCGGCGAGGCGGCCATGACGGCGCTCGCGCTGGCCGCGCCGCACCGCCTCTACACCGCCGCTGCGGACAAACTGCGTTTGTGGGACTTACGCATGTCAGTTTATTGTTTTAGATTTTTTTTATTGAATAAAATTAGTAAACGAGTGTGCAGGCCACCTGGTGTTAAGTGGCAATCCATAGACATCCAAACACCACCTCAGGCAGTACCTTAATCCTACCTGTGATCGTAAATTTAACGACCCGTGTGGTATATTACCATGCCGGTCCATTATTCAAAGGGTCCTGGATTCGATTTCCCTTGAGGGTAGAAGTTTAAATGATGAATTTAGATTTCTGTTCACTGTCTGGGTGTTAGTAATTGTCTTTTTGTGTGTCCATGGTACCCTTAATACAGGATCCTAAAATCCTCGTCTAGGGCTATGAGTGTGAACCGTTATTTATTATTTATTAAAATAGACACGTTGCTACTTTTGAGGACTAAGATGGTAGCGTCGTGTTTAGTGAACTCTATCCTGTAATATAATTCGTGGTTCCGTTGTCCGTGGCGCAGGCTGGAGTGCGTGTTTAAGGCGTGGTCGGGACACGCGGCGGCGGTGGTGTGCGCGGCGCGCGCGGCGCTGCCCCGCGGCGACCGTCTGGCCACCGGCTCGCGCGACCACTGCGTGCGCGTGCTCGACCTGCACCCCAACAACGGTCAGTACTCTCTACTACACGACTCTACTACTAAGATGATAAATCGGAAGGGCGTGTGTTGGGTAGATAGGTGAGATCTGGGTGGTCGCCGGATC
>DWNH01001012.1:0-12394 GCA_018249895.1 Tiana niger
GGCCTAAATCCTTCTCATTCGAGAGGAGACCCGTGCCCAGCAGTGGGACTATGATGGGTTGATGATGATGATGAATGCACTTATAGTGAATATTAATAATTATTAAGTATTAGTAAAAAATATTATTAATCATTAAAATAAAATTTTTATTTTACATATTATTTAAAATTTAATAACTCGAGTTAACTGCCCATTATTATACATTTTATTTAGTAAATTCTCTATTGTCTGTGAACAAGAACACTAGCATTCAGAATAGAAACAGGAATCTAAAAGTACCTATTTAAATTTTCAGCTAGATATAAAAACTGGCAGACTGTCACAAGGAAATAAATAAATAATGCTTGGACTTAAGATAAACATTAGAGCATTTAAGGGTACACAAAAAGTTAAATTTTACAAAGGTCCGTAACGAAGATAAGAGTCGGGTTTTCTAATTAACAACGTCTGAAATTAATGTTTTACTGCTGGATAGTAACTGGCCACGTTTTCAGAAAAGATAAAATACTTTAGTAGTATTTGTGTACACAGTTTTTTATATCAATTGAACAGAATACCTATTTATTAATCTATAAGAAACATATCTTTTTCTCTACATATCTACTTTATACTATTAAAAAGTTGCTGGTAACCTTTTTTTTTTAAATAGAAATAGTAATAAACATAATTATCTTAATTTTTGTACCATATGTATTGATATGACATTAATATGAAACAAACCATGCTATCATGAAACTTTATGCAAAGGAAGATTAAAAATTTAAAGTATTGCCTTGTATAGATATTAAAACCGCAAGCTTTTGCATACAACACTATTATCATAATTTTTGTAATTTATATTTTTACAATCAACTGTTTTCCCACCATCTCCGTTTTCTCTTTCTCTCGTTTGCTCCCAGGCAACGAGAAGAAGCTACCGACTTGGCGCGAATTGAACCAACTGGACATATTTCATTACTTGCAGTCATTTCTCATCTCCCCCGAGCTGACTGCACGCTCGATTAAACTTAGCATTTTAATTTAGAGGGGTGAAAATGGGAGTTCGTGTCGGACATTTAGAGTTTACGTGAGCGTCTTTAAATTAAATGAATTTATACTTTCTAATTTTGTAGAGACAATGCCGTTATTATTTTAATGTCAGTTCATAAAGTTTTTCATGTTTACTTGGTGTTAAGTTCTGCCGCTCCGGGAAGTACCGCAGCCACACTCACTTTTAAGAAGAGGAAGGTTGTCGAACAAATGTGTCTTCCAATCTTACCCCCGACATGAGGCAACCATATTAAGAGGAATAACAAAGCATTTACCTCAGGTAAGACTACTAAGTTGCAGAAACTACTTAACAAGTGGCCTTATATACTCTTTTACTACGTAAAATCTTGGTATGATGATTTTTGCATTGTTTTGTGCAATTGATTTTTATTTTCCTCCAATTAAATCTAACCTCAATCTTCATTTAAATATCCACTGCTAATAAGACTTAGGGAAACTAATTGATGCCCCTTCATTCGGTTCAGCACCCGAAGGATACCTGAAGTGTGAGCAACTTTCAGGGTTTTAACGTTCTTAGTGGAGAAATCATGTTAACCTAGAATATATTTAACAGGCTACGGGTTAAGGACAAACGTTGAAGGTAGCAAACAAAGCCATTTTAGTTAGTATTCAGGCTATTTGGGCGGAAATTACAGGCCGCTCTAATTAGAGTCAGCATACAATATGGTAATAGAGGAACGAAATTGCAAATGTATTTGATTTATTCACTAATAACCTTGTTTTTAGGTATCTTTTTTTTTCTTGAATAAAAGTAGCAAACGAGCGTGCAGGTAAACTCCGGCATCCACAGCCTCTTTCCGAAACACAATAAATTGCTTACGGTATATACATATGTGTGTTCATCTCTTTTGCAGCAATCATCGAATATCAAGCTAACGCGATTCAAGAATTATCGCAAATCGGTTCGTTTGCGTTTCGTTTTTGTTTTAGTTCCGAGTGTTTTGTCTACGCGTTTACGAAGTTCGACGAACACATAGTTTTGAATATCGATACTAGATATATGACATGTAACTGATATCGGTTTTCAGATACGTGCTGATATATTGAAATCATTACTATTTCCTAACGTATTAACCTTTGCCTAACATCTTTTATAAGTTCAAATTCAGACATTTAGCTTTATTTTATGCTTTCAGCCGCTAACGAAAAAACGACAATAAGAATTGTACAAATTGACTTACACAAGCTACCCACTTTGTTACATATCGCATGGGAGGAAATTACTATATGGACAATTGCAGTACGACCGTATTGCTTGTAACCGAGAACCCCGCGATTTAGGAATTGGATCGCGCTGTACAACTTTCATTGCTTATTGCACAACAATTTCGCAAACTTTTATTTCGTTCGTTTTTCTTAAACGACTAAACGCGGCATTGATTACGTAAAACGAATAGTCTGATTGGTGATCGAGTTGATTGAATTTTTCAAGTTGCTTTGGTTTGACTAGTGTAGAGATTTCCAAAGTGGTTGATATCCTTTTGATAGCGAGATAAACGATAACCGCAAAGTTTCTAAATTGGTAAGTATTTTGTATCAATAGAAAATAAGTTCCAACCTATCATATTTGAAGTGAAACACCTAGTGGCGCGCCTCGACAGTAAAATCGACTCAACGAATTGACTCGATGAATTAAGATAATAAAAACATGTTTATATGATCAACAAGATTCTTTTATTATTATTTTACTTTATATAGATAGTTAGCCATATTAATTATTAGCTCAATTTTTTCACACATTCCTGTTTCAAATATGACAGCCAACTTTTTAATATGATATGAAAATTAGAATTTTACAAAGAATAGAATAATGAAGCGTTCCAACCAGTTTCATCTGAAGCCAATTCAAGTACGGCTGTGGAATTAGATTGCCTGGTAGTTGTTCTGCTTCGATTGCTTCTCGCAAAACACTTTCGCCAATTTTTGTTTCGTCCGTTTTTGTTTCTAAACGCTGTTACATAATTGAGAGACACTTGTGAGCCACTCAACTTGGATTCTTAATTTTTTTTATCTATCAAGTCTAAACCCCTCGCTAACTACGTCATCATGGAAACAGTTACTTACACCCGTTATTCGGCAGTAACGATTGCCCTCAGGGGACCTAGATAGGAACCTAGAGAAACTATAAAGGCCAGTAGCTCCAACAGCATCTGACATTTAAATAAAAAATTAAGACTTCTAAATGTCATTTTACAAATTCCACGCGAAACGAGTCGCGGGTACTGCTAGTATTGAATATAAGCAAAACTTTACAACGGCTTTTAGAGAAGCTTAACAAAATACAGTTAAAAAAACAATTAACTGAATATCTTCTCTGCTTAGATTTCCTACAATCCTTCCCATGTTCACCAATCCAAGTGAAATCTCAAAAGAGTAATCTCTGGCATTTACGTAAGGAATTTTCAATTCAATCTGATACGATCCGTTTTACGTAATTTAGTACAGGAAAGCGATTAACAATTTATTTGTAACTATGTAGTCAATTTTACATATCAATATGTCAAATTGTGTTTTGTGAATTGAGAAACATTTAATCTTGAAACTGATTGACTTTACAATATAAGATGACTTGCGAAAACCAATTAATTTTAATAGAACAAATTAATCTGCATCAATAGCCCATAGATATTGGATACTTGAAAGTTGCCAATAGTTGGTTATCTAAGTTAATTTGCATTTAGGGCCCACATCGTAAGTATAAATTGGTTTTGGGACCCTAACCTCGTATGTAGGGATCGGGTCCAACGTTCAAAATTATCATAAAACTATTTCAATTAAAGTTCTTAGTGATTCGGCTATTATTTTGGGTAATGTAAACGCTGTAAAATAAATAGCTTTATTTGATTTGAACCAATGATTAACAACGTTAAAAGAAGTTTGTTTTAGTTCGTGAAAATGTAGATATTGTACCGAATGTTTTTATTTGTTCTAAAGCTGGTTTACATTCAAATACAAGTGATCCAAACTTTAATTTTGGATGAACTTTGCGGTGTATAATATTTATATATTACCGACTGGCCTCGTGGTCTAGTTGTTAGCGAACCTGCCTGCTAAACGGGAGGTCGTGGGTTCGATGCCCACCCAGAACAAATGTTTGTGAGATGAGCACGAATACTTGTTCTGTGTCTGGGTGTTGGGTGTATTGTTACTTATATAAGTATGTATTTACAAAAAAAAATATTTACGTATGTTTATCAGTTGTCTGGTTATCATAGCACAGGCTCTGCCTAATTTGGAATTGGATGGCCGTGTTGTCCCAAGATATTTATTATTATTACTATTTATTATTATATCTAAACATGGACCACCAGCAATCATGCCATGGAATCTTTGGTTCCTGTATTTTAGGTTGTTAAGGAACCTTGAAAGTTAAAAGAATGACAACATTTTTTATTAACATATATTCGTACCTGGTCGTTAAAACAACAGATATTTTGAAAAAACATGTGAACGAACCAGTTGAGATACTAATCGGAACTCGGCTAGAGCTTGGAAATCCCTCGGGGCACCACCGTGCGGAAGGCGGATGGAAAGGAAAAACGAATAACAAATAAGTAGAAAATCCCGTGAGGCTTTTGAAAATAGATATCACAGAAACAGACTTAGGTCTATATACATAGATAGATAGATACATAGATTGTATATTGTACTAGCGACCCGCTCCCGCTTCGCCCGGGTGCAATTTAGAAATTTGGATAAGGATTAATACTGAATAAGAGTAAATAACATTGCAAGTTAAGCACATTTCATAAATTCACTGTCATTCATTCAATGTTCATGAACGGTCACGGCAATTCAGTGGAATGACAGTGTCGCCATTTAACGAAAATTGGTTTTACCAACTCAGAAACCTTCGTGGGCTCATGCACAACAAGTTTGCTAAATATCATCACATGATCAAATGTATAGTTTACGATTCTATAAAGGAGATACAGACAAAAATTCATTTTTATATATATAGATTTTCATTGAAGTCTTCACCCATTGACATTTTTGAAAAACAAATGGTAATTTATGTTAAGTAACTTTAATAAAGCCGGTGGAGTGACAGTGACACGCAAGATAAAGCGTCTAAAGTCAATGAACTCATTAATTCAAAGTCAAATACTTTCATTACGTGTATGTAAAATACCTTCTACCGTATGAAATAATATAATTTGTATAACGAATAAAACTTTTCATAATTTCCAAAATGATCCTTTTAGAAAAGAGATTGTATGGATTTTTTATTTACTAAAACCCAATGTCACATACAGCGTTTCAGCAGGCGCTGCCATCTTCAGCATGTATACGTCCCTTGCGACGACACTGTAGGAATATTCAAGGCAAAAAGCTCCTCTTAGCACATAGACTCTATATATCCGTCGTTGGCGAAATTTTGGTACATCACTTACGTCATGAAGCTTTTAGATTTCATCACCGTTGAAAGACCACGAGCTTATGGTCGGCTTTTATCACTGTCCAAATTCAGATTACCTTCTAAGCTTGCATTGGTACATTTAGCGAGATTATTTTATTCATTACTTACAAAACGAAATCGAGAAACAACAATAAAAGCGTCATAAAACGAACCAATAACAAATCGAACAAAGTTGAGAGATATCTTTACAGCATCCAGCGGAGACGTATATATAGCTATGTGCCGGAGTAAACAACGTGTTTATTGCGAGGGAGAGAAATAAAATGAGAGGTCGCAATAAAAAAGAGATACCATTGGCCATTAATACCAGGCTTAATAATAGTAAATCTTGATTTGCAACGTCAAAAAGTGCTGACTGAGTACAGGGTGAGATACAGTCGCAATGCAACTGCGCCAATTTTCCGCATTCATCATTCGTCGCAGATGAATATTTTGTGCGACGAATGAACACAGATTATTCTTACTGTGGCATACTTCTCGTGGCTTCAGATTGATGAGGCATTACATTTTTTTTATTACTATACATCTTTAGCAAAAATGTATAATACCTTCGACACTTATTTTGGTATTAATATCTTTCAGCGTTATGATAAAAATTTATTAAAAAGTAAAGTATAACAAAAATTTACGATTATTTTACAAACATTTCTTGATTATTGCGGCTCATCATACATTTTCCAAAAGAGCGCTCCGATATTCAGATACGAGGAACGGAGAACGCTCTTAACGTTACGTAAATTAAACATTCACAAACTAAATGATGTATGAATGATAGGTATTTATTACGGAAAAATCGCTTAGGTACAATTTGAAATTTTAAAATGTTTTACGATATGCGATTTACGGATTTCCGTGGGAATGAATACGTTTTACATACTATTCTTAGTATTTTTAGAATAATTAGTCAATTTGTTATAGTTTTATTTCGCGGCGTCAAGCGAGTGTTCTATGCCCTTTAAAAAGGCAAGTGCTAATGCCATATTTTACCCAAATCAGATTGAACATTTTAAGAATGGTAGCTTTGCCGCCCTGGTAAATAAAGCCACACCCTAATCTATAATGAAGCAATTATAGTGTTTTAGAAAAAGGGTTTGGTGGCTGGACTTCACTACGTACGAGGCGACCGTCTTAGTCTATTTGCGATCTCAGGAGGAATATAGAAAAGTAATCTTGCCCTGTATTCAAAACGCATTCTCAAATTATATTTACAGGTTAAGCGAAAACTTCGGATCCCTTTTTAATAAAATTATACGAGTTTTAGCTAAGTTAAAGTCCGTATGTAGACGTATTTGTTAAATTAAATTAATGGAAACTATTAATAATTGTATTGCATTCTTTAGAGATGCGTACAAAGATAGGAATGAAATGTACGATTCTCTATACGTTTAAATAAAATTCTTTGTAAAAAAATTTACGTTTAGTAAAATACAGTTTTAGTAAATAACGGTCGAATTGGCAGTTCGACCAATGACCAACCACTAGTCACCATTAATGCTAAACAGAGCCATTAATTTCATCGCGTACGTTTAAATAAGTCCAAAGGTTATGTCTATGTGTACGGCTTTCCTCGGATTCGCGATCAGTCGAGCCAACTGATCGGCCGACCTGACCGACTGATCCAACAAATGTCGCAAGCATTCCGGAGTGACACTGTGACCCAATTCTGAGGCACCGCCCGTGTATCCACTTCGGCTGAGTCGACAAAATATAAATATGTTGCCAGTGTTTCAGTCGAGATACACTTTTTTTATTTCAATTTCGTGAATAAAAAGGCAAACGATCGTCAAAGAGTACTCCACGTTAAGTGGACTGGCCTTGACATTTGAAATCAAATGAAAATAAACTAAGAATTGTCTAAAATTAACTTAGTTGATATCACTTATCTCAGACAGAAGGTAATAATATTGGTCGTTAAAAACAGTCATTGCATAAGTAGATATGAAATCATTTCGTACCGCTTGAAAAACAAAAAATGTTTTCTGTGGCATGTTTTTACCAGAACTGACACATGGGTCATGTAAAAGCAAAAAACCAGCAAGATCCATTCACAGAAAATTCTAGTAATTCAAAGAAGCCCGTTTTTATCGTAGATCAAGTTATTTTTATAGGAGCTTCAATTTAATTTAAGTTTTTTTGTTTTAAAAGGCTGTTAAGTAGGGGCTCCTAACGATATTCAATTGTAGTTGAATTCAATGCCGAAGTAAACATTGTTAACATGTTTTATGTATTAAAAGCTTACACTATACATAAGAAACTTAACAATGTTCATAGAAGAGAAACAAAGAGACAGTTTAACAAAAATCAGTCGGATTTTGCTAAAGTTTCACATATGTATTGTCCGTTGAATCTAGAAAATGCTGAGTAAAATCTTCGATAGATAGAACGTCCTAACAATTTCTTATTCTGTACAACTTTCAAATTCAGTAACATCGGAGAAGATTGCAAACAAGCAATTTCGATCAATCGTCAACTTACTGTGGAAATTTTCTACTCAGTCGTCGGATAGAATTATGTTGTACCTAACAATCAGTCATACGACTGAGTCTGAGAGATATTTAATAAATTAAATATCAATCAAAACTTGGTTATGCCAATAACACAAAACTTCAATCACAAAAGGATAGCACTTAGCAGTAATAAAACTAAGTAACGATTACGTTAATCTTATGATTAAAGATTGTGCAGGAATACCATTCCAGGTTCGACGCCCTAGAAAGTACCACCGCCACACCCAATTATACCGTCAGCCAATTTATTGAGTTTCGAAAGAAGGGTGTGGTTGTCGGAGTTTACTAAATACGAGGTGACCTTAATCTTAGCCGTCAGAAGTAGCAACATTACTGCCTAAGGTTACGTACGGATGTCCATGTGTTGCAATGACCATGTAATGCCTGCATGCTCCTTTCCTACTTTTATTCAATAAAAAAAATCGAATATACACTAAATAAACTTATAACCCAACATCTCTTATGAAAAAACCAATTTGGTAATTCCAAGGAAAAAGCGAAACGATCTAGCTTTCTCGTATCACTCAGTCACTTTATCGTGAAAGTAAATACACGGCGAGAATGACGCGCCCAATTTGACACCTTTCGTGTACATCCTCGAGCCATTATATTTTATCGGAGCTTTCATATGAATTGAGGACCGGCCTCGAATTGAGTAACGTATAGAGGGAAAATGTATTTTTTGATATTTGTATAAAATCGATTCCATATATTGTAGTAATTACTTACAAACTTAGTTTATTAACAAGGCGACTTATTGATAAACGGAACTAGAATCTTGAAAAGTATACCCAGAAAGACCTTACAATAATTCCTTGACTATTCGCAGTGGGAAACGATTAGACTGTAGTCGTACCTGAAACAATTAAAAGAAAATATAATTTAAAATTAAAAGAAAAAAAATTAATAAGAAGCTTTTATTTAAACGCCGTTAGAAGGAGAAAATAAACACTTTGAATAAAATCACATCCATCAATTTATTGAATTACACTTGATAATATAAAAGCTTGAAGCGAGATTTCTCTTACATAAATACGAGTACATACGCTATGTTCGGTATATACGAACATTTTCCTATTAATTAATATTTAATTATATTTTCCGCCTAAACTCTATTTAACCTACACACTAACCTTTTTTTTAGCGTTAACTATCTTTTCTTTCACAATATATCATACCCCCTAAGGTTATCTGGAAGAAATCGCTAACTAGCGATAAGATCGCCTTTTGTAACCTCTGTCTAAATTATTGTAATGTTCTGTTATTTGTTTGTACAATAAAGTTATCTATCTATCTATTGCAAGTTAGATAAAAGCTTATAATTATAGAAAGATTGCTATAAAAATGGGACATTCAGTATTCGAAACATTGAAATACCAATTTGAATATGCCTAGTAAACAAACCGTTCCCCAGATAGAGCACGGCTTGCTGTAAAGAGGTATTACGTCATTCTTCTTAAAGCGTTCCCGGCAAATATTATTATAAGAAATGGACTACCTCACGCCGTAATGTTCTGTCATACTCTTAGGGGAATATACCAAAGTGATTTCACATGATATTATGATAATGGTGGCGAAAATACTGGCAATGTGTGTAAATCATGCAGGAAACGCTCGGATAAAGAATGAAGTTGCTTGGCAATGGGGAAATTATTGAAAATAAGCTACTTTAGTGAATAGAACTGTCTGTTACTGGATCTAGAAAGTACTGAGATGTTACCAGTTGTGTTAAGGTGTTGAGGAGTGAGAGTGGAGACTCCACTGGTGTTGTGTGCGTGTGTGTGAGCTTGTTTTGTGTGTACGTGTGTGCATGTTTGTTGCTTCCTAACGCCGAAATGGCTGAACAGATTTGGTGAAAATTTGGTGTATAAATAGACTATGACATGAAGTATAGGCTATACTAGTAATAACAAAAATAGCCAGTAAATTTAAAAATATGAGAATTTCCTTTAACTTATGTTCCGTTTTATTTACGTTTGTTTGTTGACTTTCCGTGTGTTAAACTAAATCAGTAACTTTAAAAAAATGTTGCTATACATTTTTTGTACATTAAAGGTGTACCTACTTTTCGTTCTCTCTTTCTGGACATCCTTTTTTTGGGATATTAATAGTAGGTTTACTATTAATTTCATTAGTTTATTTCGTTATTTGGTTAGAATGTCATATCATTCGACATTCATTAAGTATTCAACTAAGTTTGAAAGTTAAATTAATAATATTTTAAAATTCCACGTTATTGAATGACTTGCAAATTACAAAAACACATACATAGTTCATTTTTATGGTAATCTGTAATTTTTCAAAGCTTTACGGGGGGAAAAACTACAACTTTTTTTGCCAAATTGCCAATCTTCTCAATAACTAGTAGCTTCTTTCTTTGGCGCTCTTCAAATAATCATTGCAAGTTTCCTAATGGTAAATGATCACTGTTACCTAAACAGCGGTAATGGACACTTAGAATAAAACAACCTTAATTCATCTAAAAATTTCATCATGACAAATACTTACCCGGTCTTATCACAATAAGATAATGCTTAAGAATTTCATTGATTGCAGATATCAGTTTCCAAATTTCACTACTTTACTCTACACTATACTTTGTGCTACTATATTTTAATAGTTGTCATAACACATTTAACCTAGCGCTGACATATCGACACAAGACCACCGATCCGTTTACTTCTCACTTCTATAATAAAACATTCCCGATATAGCCATAAATGGTATTTGAGATTACAATATGTTAGACGCAGGCATAAAAGCAATAATTACATGGAGTTTATTATGCTCGTAATATTACACAATAGACATACTTACACACGATCACACAAACCGATAAATATGAACTTTAAATAAAATACTTCTGAATATAAACTATTCAAGGAAACAAACTGAAGTTAATATTCCTTATTGAGTACTAAATATTCAAAAGGTATAAATCCTTCTAATATTATAAATGCGAGAGTTTGAATGGATGGATGTTAGTTACTCAATCACACAAAAACGACTGGAACGTTTTGGATGAAATTTGATATACAGATAGTTAGTAACGTATATTAACACATGACATACTTTTCCGGTAATTGCCATATCTAAGCCAAATAAAGCGCGGGCGAAAGCTAGTATATAATAAACGTGAATAAAAATAATAAGACAATTCAAATATCATTGTACAATAATTTCATGAATTCATAATAAAACAACGTATTTTTACGTCGGCAGTTTTATTAAAAAACTTTCTTATGTCAATATAAGTTAAAATTAATATATTAAAAAAGTTTGTAACCGTCGTCAATTTCAAGTCATCAATATAGACAGCGTGTTACGATTGCGAGGCCGTCGGAGATAACAAGGTGAAGACGTTATTAAATTAGGATCTGTCGGGGATCCGGAATTAAAATTTAATATCATATGGTACAGTTTACACACGAGACCGCGAACGCGGATCATATTAATTTTAATACAAGTGTGTTATATATATTGTTTTATAATATTAATACACACGGGGGTTTATTAAAGAAATAAACATCTTGGGACAACTCAAGCACGGTCATCTAACTATCTGAAACTAGGAGTCTGTGCTATAATAGGCAATCAAATGATATACATACTTATATAGTTATTTCTAAATACTTTAGTATTCGTAACATAAACTTTGGTCCTGGGTGGCTACGGTTTTAAAACTAGATGATTAATCGAATATCGTCAAAAGACATGTCTTAACTTTAACTAATTCCATCTTAGATTACATTTAAATAGAATAAATATACAAGAATCAAACTCCTTAAAGAGTGAATGGCATACATGTACGGTAGAACTAAAGTCCTGCTTGAGATTGCATAGGTATGGATGTCCAAGGGTTGCAATGCGATTTAACATCAGGTAGGATGTATGTATGTAGGTAGCATGTTCGATTGCTACTTATTCCAAAAAAAAAAAGATAAAGATTCGATCAAATGAAACTCTATCTTTGTAATGTTTTGTGTGTGTTCGTTGCGAGCTGTGTGTAGCGAATGTCACTCCGAAGTCGGAGAGCTGTAGCCTGAAAACGATTGAAACCAGCCATTACGGCGTCATTTACATCCTTCAAGACAGTTGTACTGCAAATGGGTTGTTTTAAGCACGTGTCTTACCACAGACGTGTAGCGATAAGTCATACAGGTTTGTCGAACAGATCTTAATATCTGAATATCACCGCAGATCTTATGAAATGAAATGAAATGAAATTGTTTTATTAATTACAGGGTAATAAACAATATAACTTACACTTAATACACACACACTTACAACATGCACTTACACTTAACAGGAAACATACACTTAATGAAAGTCACAAAATTAGATTCATTGGCTTTAGACGCTCTTTTAGCTATTGTTGACCGGGAGAAAAAAACCGGCAGAAAAAAACTCTCGGTAC
>DWNH01001013.1:0-12393 GCA_018249895.1 Tiana niger
CCACCGGCAAGCGACTTATTCTTCGAATAGAGCCTATCTGACTATTGAGAAATCCATTTTTTTTACTATCTGTCGAACAAGTGCTGTCTGACACTTTATCTGAGTATTGAAATATCGGCCCTTTAGTTGAATTTAGTATAATTAATTAATTTAATTAAATGATAATAACATTGTCAAGTAAATAATTTGTCAAGTTATTGTTATTACTTAGATAAGTGGTAGAGAGATTTAAGTGATACCCGGTGGACTAACTTTTTATAGTACTGATTTAAGTGAACACCCGCATGGTGTAGGTAGTGGTTACCATGCCGGTCCACCATTCGAAGGGTCCTGGGTTTAATGCCAGCGGGGCAGAAGTTTAAATGAAAAATTTAGAGTTCTATTTCCGGTCTGGGAGTGAGTGTACTTGTCCATAGCACTCACGATACAGGGAATTCTAATATGGAGCTATGAGTTTATATTTCCCCAGGCGGCAGCCTACCACCTATTCTAATTCAAAATTTTAAAATTCATTCTAAAATGCATTCAGACACATTTTGGATCACATCGTAATCTTGTACATCGTCCTTGTCTTCCCGTTAGAAAGTATTTATTTATTCAAAGAAGGACGGAATGACGGGATGAGCGTACCTACCCACGGGGATAAAAGGTTTGTTAAATCGGATTCAAAAAGAATAGCTTAGTACTATGTCGCCGGCGCCGCTTTCAATTAAGTCGCTCACTTGCGTGGTCGAGCAGGCTTCGACAAAACTACTACATTACACTTAACAGTTGGACAGTTACTGCATAAGCTCGGTGCGACAGGTTTCATAGTCGCATATGGCTGGAACCGTGTGTAAGTTGTTCCAAGATATTTATTTATAACTGATTTTAAAAGGGTACCGAGAGCTTTTTTCCATCGGCTTTTTTCTCCCGGTCAACAACAGCTAAAAGAGTGCCTAAAGCCGATGAACTTATTAGTTTTGTGACTTTCATTAAGTGTATGTAAATTACGTACCGTGTAATGAATAAAACAATTTCATTTCATTTCATTCATGTTTTGAAATTACATATTGGTTTAGTGAGTGATATTTTATCTTTTCGTGATTTATTATAGAGTTATTATTGCTTTCTTTTGTGAATGTAATATGTGCATTAGCTTATGGTGGCGTATGGTGAAGTGTCGTATTTGAATTTTATACCCTGATTTATAGTGGTTTTATTGCTTTATATTGACCTAAAATATACGAAATGTAATTGAATTTAAACGAAATAATGCTTTCGATTATACTTGATTTGACGACCCGTGTGGTGTAGTGGTTACCATTCCAGTCCACCATTCGAAAGTTCCTGTTCGATTTCCCGCTGGGCAGAAGTTTAAATGAAGAATTGAGATTTCTGTTCTCTGTCTGGGTGTTCTGTCAGATTAAAACATACAGTTTGTGTTTTTTCTGTTCTTGGAAGTTTTTTAATTTCTTATATAACAATCGATAAATAATGTAGCTATTAATTACTTATGCTTTTGTTGACGTGAAAAGCAAAAAACCGGTTACCTACGGTCGGTTTGTGTATGATAGCCGTGATTTCATGAGAGTGTTGTTTGTCACCAGGGTTACCCGCCACCGCCTAGGCCAGCTCAGCCGTCCACGCCAAATGCACACGATCCAGATTCGGTGAGTGCTTTTTTTTATACATTTTTGCTTTATTATACATGACAACTTTTAAAGTTGAGTTCTCTGAGTGATTCACAATTAAGATAATCTCAAAATGTTCATTGTTATTTGATTTTTGTTATATTACTCAGAGAGGAACATTAGAATTCGTACAGAAAACCCCGTAATAGGCAGTCGCACTTTTGACGAAAATTCCAATATAATTTGAGATATAAGTAAAAACCCCCAAATAATCAACAATTATATAAAATTACTGTCTTGTTGTTGAGATCTGATCAGGAATGAGAAGAATTTAGGCCGAAGTCACCACGCAGTCATGTGTCTTTAGAGAGAGTCATAGGGAGCTTGCAGGCAAGCAGGTTTTCTTCAGGATATTTTCTTACACTGATAATCAAGTGCTAAGTTATTTATAATGTGTACATGACTTGGAAATATTGAGTTACATGTTGGAATTTATCTAATATTCGAATTTTTTTTTTACTATAAGTAATATGTATTCGTTTTTTTTATTGTAATAAAGAATTACTCATAATAAGGAAAATAATTAAGTTATAATCTGCGGTAAAGCAGTCTACAAAAAATTTGTACAGGCAATAATAAAACCGCACATGAGATAAAGGGACAATATTATAACAAGCAGCGCAGTGTGTTCATTAGCGCACATGTGGTTCGCGAAAACAGTCAGCCATGTACGCCCTCTGACGCATGGGTTTCGCGAGCTCCTATGAAATAATACGAGATTGTATAAAATTGAATACATTTTATTACTGTTTTAAGTTAACCTCCTTCTCCGGCGACATAACTTTAAATGAGAACTCTCTTGTTTTGTTTCGCTTTCTCTATACGAGGTAGAGGGAAAAAATTGTTAACGTTTATGTATATATAAATTGTGATAAAATCTCTTTGGTTATACTTTTCGTATCTGGCTGGTTTTGTTATTTATTTATTTATTTTATTTATTTAGGTAATCCAACAGCAGTAAGTAACATAAACTATATAAAAATAATAATAAAACTAATTAAAAATAATTATGAAAAGTGACTTTAAGAAATTATATGAAAAATGGAAAGCAGATTCTCACCATTTTTAGAAACAAAATTGGTTGATTAATTTGGATACAATGAAGAACTTTAACATCAAATCTGCAATTAATTCAGAAATAACTAAACAAAGTACCAGAAATCCGAATTTCATATCAATCACTTTAGAGACTCTCTTTATGTGTGTGATAAGTACCTACTCATTTTTGAACGGTTTCATTACAAACAGAACCTTCCGTAACAGGAAACTATTTTTATTTGTATTGTTTGAACATACCCACGCGCCATCAGAATATTTTTACACTCAAAAAATATCTATAGTGTTGGATAAAATTGGAGCTGACACCGTCAAAAATCTCTCCAAAAACGTCACAACATCGCTGACACTCTACTTCTGTTGCGAATCGTTGCGACACGCGACACTTGACAATAAGTTTGTTTGTTGAAAATTGTGAATTGTGTCGCGGCCTGCAACTCTACACTGCGCTCAAATACCTGCCTGGCTGCCAGCTTGCCCAGTGTTTGTGTAGCCGTTAATAATTTTATTTATACGGTGCACTGTTTCCATCTGAAAAATGAAACCAATTTCCTATGCATAAATGCGAGTAGGAAATCGCGTCGACTCTGTCACGTCTCAACGTTTTGTTGCACGCTTTTGTATTAAACTAAGTTTGATAGTTCGAAAATGTTTGGATTTATTCTGCTTTCAATAGCGTATCATACGAGTGTATATATTCAGATACTGTGAGAGGGCAAGAGATCTTTCATCATCATCATCATCCCATCATAGTCGCACTGTTGGGCACGGGTCATAATCGAATGAGAAGGATTTAGACCACAATCCACGCTGGCCAAGTGCGGGTTGGTGGACTTCACCATGCCTTTCAAGAATTTCTTTTTGAAAAACTCTCATGCATGCAGGTTTCCTCACGATATTTTTCTACACCGATGATCAAGTGATAATTAATGTATAATAAGAACATAATACCGAAACATTAGAGGTGTGTGCGGGGAACGAACCCGGACTCATCGGAATGGTAGGCCGAAATTCAACCACTTGGCTATCACTGCTCGCAAGAGTTCTATAGCAAATATGAATTCAATTTTCTATTCTCATTTTGCGGACTCGAAAATCTTTTGTGAATAGTTGTTAGCCAATTACGTATACGATTTGCATTCAAACATTCTCCAAAGTAGGTACCTATCCTGAGCTACTCTTGTTTGTGTAATCGAACCGATTCACGTTGTCAAAACGCATTATTCGACTGTTGCATTACGACATCAAAGCAATCACTTGTTTGAGATAGGGCCCACAGCCGGCGGGCGCGCGCCCCTGTGCGCAGCGCTACGTGCCACGGTAAAGGGTTTTACTCGTCGCACATCCGAAATTTCATTTCTATTTAAGTACTCTGTTTACAGTAACAGAAAAGTAAAATGGCGTTAAGGCCGTACAAAACACTTATATTTGATCGGTAAGCATAGTAACACATTTCTAGATTACCTATGATAGGACGGGAATATTCAAAATGTAAAGTATCAATTTACGAGAAACCATTAGACGTAAAAGCAATCGGTTGTTTTAGACGGAATGGATCTCGCAGCCTGCGGGTACGGCCTCGCGATCCTGCGTGGTTTAGATTTTTTCGAGATAAAAGAATTGTTTCGACAGCTGCACAGAG
Organism: Tiana niger; assembly: GCA_018249895.1. Lineage (NCBI taxonomy): Eukaryota > Metazoa > Arthropoda > Insecta > Lepidoptera > Hesperiidae > Tiana > Tiana niger. The sequence goes on from DWNH01001013.1 coordinate 4,372, forward strand.
TTCAGTAACATATTAAGATCGGAAAAATCCTTTTCGTACTTTGTATGTATAATGTTGTAATAAAATCTCGTTCTGTTTCTATCTGGCTGGTTTTAAATATCATTAAAAAACTGACATTTAAAAAAGGAACAAACGTTTTCCCGCTATTTTTCTGTTTACTTGTTAGTGAAACGTACGTTAAAATGAGTGATCTTAGCGAAGAAATTTGATAGACTTTAATAAAGTCTTATTACAAAGAAAAAAAATTAAAACTTATGTGACGTTTGTGGACTTAATTCAGTGTTCAGTAAGAGTAAGTAAAGTAAGTAACCAAATTGTGTTTTTAGTTTGGGAATTTTAATATTTAAAATGCAGATAGCTCGGGTCGTCATATTTGATAGTGTAATAGGGCATATTTTGTGGTTACGACATAGCTGAGGACCGGATATAATGAAAAATTATTATGTTACAACTCAAGACTGTAGTACAGAACGATAAATTAAAAAAAAAATCATGAAAAAAGCCGCTCTGCTTACGGTTGTCTTATATAAACAACACCGTTGTTGAAGTTTCCATTGTCAACCCTATGCGTATAAAAAGATAGAGCGGGGGCCGTTTGATGTTGATTGATTCCGTTAGGCGGGCGAGCATTGTCTCGCGTCTCGCGGCCCGGCCTGGGGAGCTCAAATGAGTGGAATTATTAAACCCGGGGTTCGGGCCATGTGTCGCTTTTTGTAATGAACATACCCCGAATACAGGGGGACCACGTCGCTGGAACGCACCGAAATGCTCCATAGATACGTGCGTGCGACCCGCGCGGGGCCCCTTTCTGTTACAGCGAAATTTTAACGAAACATATTGTTATGCGATCGTGCAGTTTTTTTAATGGCATCGTTAAACGATTTAAATGCAAATTTCTTGTATGTTTTTTTTTTGTATTTTGGTAAGAGGTGTAGGTAGGTGTAGCTAAATGTTGGAATGTCTGAAATAAACGTTCGCTACTTATAATTTCAGGCGTAACGCATGGTTTTCTGCTACATAAATAGCATACGGTATTGTAAAAGCCTTGAAAACTTGAATCCTTCCAGATGAATTGATTATATTACCAAGCAAAAACTAATTTTATGAAAGAGCGCGAGAAATCCACATAAATACTTTGATATATGAAGGGTTTTTATAAGAGTTATTTATTTATGCAACTTTGCGTTTGATATTCAATGACGGTTCAAAAGAAACATAATGCGTCCTAGAAACGCAAGGGGAACGCTTTGTAAGTATATCATTCTTCAATGCTATTCATTAATGACATAAATGAACCCCTTCGCGCTGCGACAGAAACGGTTGTAAGCAACATTTTGGACGAGGCGAACCGCCCGCGCCGACTGACTCAGCGGGAAACGGGTTTTATACAAATCCAAGTAGAAAGGCACGAACGACTCTGAAACAATCATTTGAAACGTAACGCTGGAAACTTTACAACAAAGTAACTTAATATGTCATAAAAAACTTACGTAACCGTGTAAAAAGTGTTTCATGAAGGGAAATGTAGCGAATGTAAAATGCGACAGAGGCTGGGCGGCGCGCGCGGGCGGCCCGCGAGCTGCACGTTCATAATAAACGAGATTGAGTGGGGCGGTGTAGACGCAAATGAATGACGGTAACAGCGGAGAACGTAATCAGCCGACGGGCGACGTGCGTTCGCATGTGAAAACAAAGCAAATATATTGTGTTCACAACAACAACAACAAAAACAAAAAAATAGACGAAATCTCTTTAAAAAGGCGAACGCTTTTACATTGTTTAACGTTTCCTCTAGATCAAACACACAACCGCGACATTTGACAGGGATACAAAACAATAGACACCGATGTTACCCGATTTTAATCACGGAAATAAAACAAAAAGGTACGGAATACGCCCTTCACTATTAAACGTAACTTTTTCACGTTATGGAAATACAATACAGATGCTAAGTAGGTAATATCAGATGTAGTGCATAAAATGAGCGAAGCCGTGATTCAGCAACTGTTACATTTCATAAATAAATGATTAAAGACCATAAAGTTGGCGTTATTTATGTTGACCTCGGTGTCGGAGTTATCTGTCGTAAAATACAACGCGCGAAAGGTTTTTTGTGAGGCCGCTATTTAATTTTTTCTGAACCCGATGGCAAAATTATCAAGAGTCGGGGGGTATATTATCACAAAAGTCGTCGCGTCCGTGTTTTCTGAAAGGAGTCTTTTGGAGCCACGTTATACAGATTCGCCAATTGTCGGTTATCAGTATCGTAGAACTGCGACTACAAACGAAGTAGCTCCGTTCTAGACAGAATTAATCTTCGTTTGCTGTGTTTCTCGCATTGCGACTCTTTGTAATCTGAACGAGGCTTCTCCTAAATTTTAAAGTCCGTATTGAGATTTATTTTTTGGTTTGCAAATAAATAGACTCCACGCTAAATTAGCTTTAGTTTTGGTCGCTTTATATTTATCTACTACCTTTCACTATAACTACATGTCAAACTACACATTTCGCTCTGTCCCTTCCGTCTAGTCCAGTTAACAATGAAGACAATGGACTAAAACTAAAATATATGAACTCTCGATGTGGAAACATTTTTAGTTTCGAAGTGGGGAACGCTGTAGAGATTTCACTGAGACGAAACTGTTTTTGACATTGCTATTATGTGCAATGAACGGACGGCTACCCTATCACCGCTCTAGGCCCCTTTGTTTTCTTTTCAGTCTACATTCACGTTTCAAATACCCTTACCAAAGCGCTGTAATAGATATTGTTAGCAGATACCTCTCGATAGCCCAATAATAATTCAATCCAATGCGATGAATAATTGTAATAGTAAATTAAACCGTAAATACAACGCTCGGACAAGTTTAATTACAAGCTATACGTGTTTGGGAGACCGAATAATAAATTTGGCGTTGATAAAATTTTATCGCGGACCTATATTTTATTTAGGCGTTCGTTTGGACAGATGGATGGAGTGGACGCCGCATTCAGCTCGAATGTAATTATTGCGGTCCGATTTCGATAATGCGCTGCGAGGCCGCTCGCGAACGAAATGTGGTCGGGTACTCGTTAAACTTGCATTTTAATAATTGATAGCGCTCCCGACACAAAGCAGATAAAGCCTTTTCATGTTATTTCATTTCCAGCACACAGCCGTGCGTTCAGAACAAAAAGGTATTCATTTTGCTGAAAATAATAATTAGTCAAACGTCCTCGTGTAATGAATGCGTCGATTTATTCGGATAGGTGCTCATTGTTGCATATTAATTGAAGTTTTCGCGATACAGTCGCCAAAGGTCCGCGTCGCTCTTGAATTGCGTTTGTGTTGTGAGATATCTGGGGAGAGGGTCGGCCGGCGATGCAAAGATTTACCCCAATTACGGGATGCGTAGGTTGTGTGGAGTGGGCTGTTTAATCGCGCTGTAAAAACGTTGACGGCCGGTAACGAGGCCGTAAAACCGGACCAGTTGTCCCGTAACCATACGAACTGTTTCTTGATTGCCGCGCACGATCGCGGTCTCGACCCAACTTGCACTCGCTAACTTCTATTTATACCTTTGCAGTTGAGAGCACAGTCAGTATTGTGCGCCTTCTTAAGGATATCACCTTCACTTTTGACGTTAAACGGCGTACGATACGCATAAGAAATTTGCGAGACACGTGAATGCGACTAAGTCGTGTACTTCGAACGCTCTTTAGTTATTCATTGAAAATAAATTTTCATCTGTGTTTTTAGGGCTCCGTACGCAAAGTTTAAAACGGGACCCTATTACTAAGACTCCGCCGACCGTCAACCCGAATTTCAATTTGAATTTCTTTCTATTTACATAATTGATGAATCATCTACCTAAATACACAGATGAAAGTAATGTTTATGGTGATTATCCATATTTAATGTGTATCTTGTTACATTGTTATTGTTATAAACTGCACATTATTAATGCTAACAAACACTGCAAGGCGCGAAAGGCGGTTCCTTTTATTTAATATTCACATTTATATATTTAATCCACCATAAATGAGCCCCAACGTGTTCAGCATGCCATGGATACGGTGCGGCAGAGAGACAATGTTGCATGCAAATACTTCCTACTTGTTAAAGAACAGTTAAACTTTTCTACTTACATACCTGAGGGCCATCGAAAGGTTTGATGCAACGTTATTAGAAATTTAGAAATGAGTTTATGCTTTCAGGAGGTACAAACAATACACTTTATGAGAACATAGTCAATTTTGCATATGAACCGGCAATGAAGTATAAAATCTAGCCTCAATACGTTAGCTCAGTTTGTCAGCGACCTTAATAAAACGACGGTAAGGTACGGAAAGCGTATCGTATATTTTCGTAATGTTATATTAAGTCGACAAGGCCCGTTTATGACATCAAAGAGAATCCTATCGCGGGCCGTCCCCGTACCGTTATTGTTTTAGAATGTCTGCTCTAATGTGGACGTGTACTGTTGCTGTTGTCGTAAAAGGGACCGTGTGTCGTTTTATGACCCAGACCCGGCCCCGAAGGAGCCTGGGTGCGGGTCGAACTGCCACCGTTCCGGGTGGTCGTAACATGAGGCCGCCCTCCGTTGCTTGTTTAGGAATTTTCATAGACAAACATTTTTTGCAAATATTAACTTATTTTGGTAAGTGGAATGTACCACTGATCACATTTGTCAAGTGTTAAGTTTTGACATATTCGTCTTAGATACCGTAAGTTGACAAAGTTGAACTCTCGCAAAGCGAAGCAGGAAAACTTGATAAAATAAGAATATTTAATTAGTTTATCTATCATATACATTATCAACGTAATGCCATTGACCCCCACGACCCCTGGATTCATCGTCTGACGCAGTGAGTGTGGCCGCAACCATCAATCACTGGGTCGTTGTGACGTTTTGCGACCTGTGCCACGCCGCCGTCCGTTGCTAACCTGACCCGCATCTTTTTATTATCAAATTGTAGTTACAAACGGTTCAGAGGCGGCAGACACGTATCCATTTGCAACATCTTTATGTTCGACGTCCTTAACGTTCACCCATTCCACGTCGGCTCTTTACGTTCTTTTGGCTTATTCAAATACGTATCAATGAATGCGTAAAACGGTAGTAACGATGAACTCTCCTTTTTATGACTTCGACGGACGCATCGAAATGGGCGAGGTGTCCTTATTCTGTATAATGGAATGCAATGGTGCGGTTGGGACAGTAAAGTTCGTGAAATAGACTGTGCGTTTGTAGAATGATGTCATCCGATTGCGATGAGAGGGCACGCCTCGTGCGGGGCGCACACGATTCGTGACCAAGACTTCGAACGACTTGTGCATGCCTAGTCGCACTTCAAGCTGAACGTCGCGGCGGCATCGTGCACATTCTTTGATATGTCGATTCAAGTTCTTTTTACGTTACAAAACGGGCGCACGCTCACAACACATCATACAAACTATATCATCGCTGCGGCACTGCTCATTATGCAATAAATTGATGAAATCACGCCGCCAGTGTTTACAAAAACCGATCCTATAAAATGCATACTCTCTTCATTGAGAAGATATGCTGTTAATCGCTTGTGTTATGAATGCTATTGAGAAGCAAGGAGTATGCATATCTATACAAGTAAAAAAATCGCGAGTATTCATGATTTGTTTAATCATCCACAACAAACTTAGCGCCGCAACCGAACGCAGTTGCCAATTTGCGTTACGTTTCAACCATATTTTATAATCAGCCATTTATTTAGAGGCCTCTTTCCTGCTGGCCACTATCCAACTGGGAAACCCCCAAACATTCAACAGACGATTTGATAATTATGGTCTTTTGTGTGCGTTACTGACTCTGATGTTTGTATTAAGTATTCATTCATACCGACGGAAATTTCCTAAACTCCACCACTAATAAACAATTAGGGATGTTCCGTTACAGTAGTAGTTATGTAGGTAAATGTCACAGCACACTTTATGTTTTGTATTAGTTGTTTTATGTATTAACAGTAAAGTTGTCGAGCCGCAGCAACCCAAGCCTTTCTTGTTTGAAAGTGAGAGTTCCAAGTTTCTCGGGAGCACGCTCCACGTCGTCGCGTCGACCGACATTTGAGATTTGTTTAGCTCACTTAAATACGTGTAGAATACAGAGTAACCCCGAGTAATCATACGTAATTGAATATGGAATATTCCATTTGCTACAATTGTCAGAGATTTTGGTCAGATTTACATTTTCACTAAACGTTTTCCACTCATAACTGATAACTGTGTGAGACACAGTCAAAACAGCGGCTCTGATAACGACTACGACCACGTAAACAATTTTATCTACCTTAGAGTACGTAAGCGATCATTTAATGTGGAGATTCGTCACACACAATAGGTCAGTGATGCGGTAATTTTATCGCGTCAGTTGTTGCTGTCCTCTCAGTAAAACGCTGTTGTCGTATAGATAAAAAAGGGCGCCCGGGCTACACGTAGGCCGTTTTTTAGCGTACCTAATCTCATTTAAAGAGTGCTCGCTAAAAATGGGAGGCATTCGTGAAGGCAGGGGATGCCTTCAGATAATAAATAACGAGTGCAACGATTGCGACCGCCGCCCGGGCCGGGGATAAGGGGGTCTCCGGGAGGGGCCGACCATTTTAATGTCCCGACGCCAGACTTTATATTAAACATTCGACCTTGGCAGTGGCCTACATCGACACCGAGACACGCACACACGCTCATTTCTATCGTCATGAAAAGAAAGTTCATTGAATGTTCGTCACTTGTCGGTACTATAAATAATAAAGTCACGTGTTTTGAACTCGGCCTGCCTCATCGTGTCCCGTCTATTTAAACTGTGTTATCGTAGTTATGTACCGTTGTCTCGGTTGAAGGTCGTTGCTACGTAATTTTGTTTCGTTTAGGTGATTGTTTTTATTATTATTCGTTAATTCATTCACGAGTTTTGCTACACTTCCATTGTTAATTTTGATCGATGTAGCTCTCGAACTATAAATACTTACGACAGATTTGAATCCTTGTAAACAGATAAATCAATATTCTATTCTATAGATAAATCTATATTCTAATTAATGTTGAATAGTGAATGAAATTGTATTCAGTCAATATAATTTAACACTTCTCATGTTAAGTAAATGAAAAATATCGAACTTCTTGAATACTTTAATGTTACTTTGGAATCAAATACAAATTGGAAAATAAAAAAATACATTAATTTAAGCGTGGCGCTCGGTTAGGCTTCTGAATCCCGAAGTGGTGCGGAGCAGCGGGCCACGAGGCTTTACATGTCCTCTACGCCCCAATGCAATACATCTTATACTATTTACACATGTAACCAACATTATCATTATAACATAAGTACAACCAATCCTCCAATCCAAGTGTGTTTATATAATTCATTTCAGAAAGTCCTTCGGAAAATGTCAGCATGATAGTAACAGAGTCATTACAACTACTCAGATCACCGATTGTATTTCAAAGTTTGTTTTCAAATATGGCTACAACATCTGTATAGTTCAAAGTTATTAGCTATTTCGCGGAGCATATCTTAATAGACAATATTACAATCGCCCAGTAACTACCGGCTTCGAAGTGGCACTCGCAAATTATGTAATAACAAATGAGCTTATTATACCGGAATTGCGATTGTGCCGGGCATGTGTGCAATGTGGGTCAGTGGCGAGAACGGAGGCAGGGTCGAGAGATGCCATTGACGTGTGTTGCGTCTTACGTAACCACACTTCATTGTCTCACTGTCCCGGACCGGATGCACAAAGGGCTCGTTAGTTCGTTTCCATAATATTACCATACGCTCCGAAGCTTTCGTTGTCCGTAAAATTGTGTTTTGTTCCGTATGCATCGAATGCAATCGAATGTGGATGTGAAGTTTTTGCAGATTACACAACAATTTTCCATAAGTCCGGCCCCGTTGCAGTGTAGATTGAGCATTGAGTTGAGAGCATACTGTGTTATGAGTGTCGACAAATTGTCGGAAGGTTTCTTGAATAACAAATCAAATGTAACTATACGTTTGATATACCTAG